>JACM01024969.1:0-10590 GCA_000787095.1 Periophthalmodon schlosseri
GTCATTGATCATTAGTAAACAATGTAAAGTCAAGATTATCATAAGAATGTATTTTTTAATGTATTTATATTAACATATATTATCATTGTCATTGTTGTCGTCATCGTAATAATAATAATAATAATAATAATGTTGGATAGTATTATTGGATACTTGAATACAGTTAAACCTTTAATAAAACCAGAATGTGCTCTACCATTATATCAAATGAACACTTGTGTAGTTACCTAGTTACTGTTAAGTGAGCTCTGATCATCTTGGTCTTTTGTTGTTGGCAGATCAGCCTCAGCAAACCCAGTCACAGGCAGAGATTCTCCTCCAGCCTGCAGACATCAGTAACATCAGTATGGACTTCAGTATGTCCCACAATAGACAGCTTCTTTACAAACATGGACTTCACATTCATGTACCTCTTTCCTCCAGGGCCAGTCACTCCCTCCGTAGTCTTATGTTATTTCCTCTCCAGCATTTATGTCCCTTGTGGCAAAAAGACAGAGATGTGGCCTCCCCTCAGAAATTATCTTTTTCATTTTGCAATTGGCATTGAGGTGGTCATCGCTGACCAGTCGTCCTAGGCATCCATCTTCTCGAGATGCATCAGTGCTTCAAAAAGTACAATACAGACATTTGTCGAAACCAACAATATGAAGGAATACATTTTGACATTATTATTCATTTATTAAAGAAGGTGACACCACAAATGAATAAGATTAATTCAATAAATGATTCTACCACCATGTCTTCTCATTCCAGTAGAAGTTTAACATGAAGACACCACATCTTTGATGATAAACACTGCGCCTTCGTTCTTTCTCTTCTGAATTTATAAGTTCTCCTCTGTATTCCACTACTCCTTTTGGATGCCTTTCCTTGCAAATATGCCTTGTCCTAGCAAATAACAGTATTTATTTTATAGCAACTTTACAATACAGATTTTGGTCAACATACCTTTGAAAGTGTTAATATATTTGACTTGTCAAGCCACATACCTGCATGGACTATTGCATCTTCTTTTGGAGGTTTCCAGCATCTTTTTTCAAAAAGAAAAAAAAAAAAATTCACCCCCTTCAACTAAAAAAGTTCTGCAAACTAGGTATAATTGTTTAAATTAAAGTTGTTGTGCAAGTAAATAATAAGCTCCTTTGAACTAAAAGCAGCTAAAGATTGAGATGTTACTTTAAAATTGTGAGAAGTGATGCTATTTAACTCACTGGCCATCGGGGGAATTCCATCTCCATTTTATGAATGAGATAAACTAACCATAACAGTGTTGTTACATTAAACTCGTAGCTGATGTGGGGAAAAAGAGTTCGCTCTGGCCCTGTGTTAAACTCCTCTGCTTTTCTCCGAGAGTTAAAAACATCACTTCTGTGGCTCACACTGGCCCAATCGAAGCGAGCCCAAGCATGGGTTAGCCCTAAACTGCGGTACGTTTATGTGAGTCGGACTTGGCCCGGTTGGAGATGGGCCAAAGCACTGCACAGTTGCTCATGTACACACACATGAGAATAAGAGGAAAAAGTGAATGAAGTCTGCTCTGAACTCACGGCTCACCCGCGCTCAGCTTCAGTTGGACTGTGACAGACAGAAGTTCTGAAGCCTCCTGTTGTCCTCGCTGCTCCACACTGTTGTTTAATCCATAAACTCACAGCAGGACTCATATCTGACTCACTGTTTAACAGATATTTCATGGCTCTGGTCTTGTTTTCTCCATTAAAGCGTCAGCTCTGCTGTGTGACATGTAAACAAACGGCACCGTGTGATGACGTCACCGGGCCGTGGCTCAGTGCGGTTGTACAGGTGTGAGTGTGGGCCATAGAACGCTCTGTATTTACAATGCAAGAAAGTGGGGGAAATTAAATCTAATTTTCTTATGTTAATTGATTTTTTTGCCCAACCCTACTATAATGTCAGATTTGCTTCTATTGCTGCTTTCTACACCTGGCCTGGGGACTACAGCTGTATATACTGGCACATTTACAGAAACAGTTATCAGTGTGCACTGTACCTGTTCAAATAAACTAATACATGCTGTTATATCTATAATATAAACTACTATTACAGCCTATGTTCATGCTTCAGAAAAAGAATAGCTTCCTAGGACCAAGCAAATGATCACATTTGACTTATGATCACATAAAAACTGCTTAAATCGATCAATTTCTTATAATTTTGAATATATTTAACTGTAAAAACTCGAATTTGTGTAAAGATGTGAAAAATATTTAACTACAACTGGATAAACGATTATTTGAAAATAGTTTGAAGAAATAAAACTGTATTTACCACACAAAGATGGCTGACTGCTGCGCTCCTTCACTTCACCCTGACCACGTGCTTGCAGCCACTAGCTAGTTAGCAAAACTGCACAGCTAATTAGCTAGGCTAAATTTGGTTGATTAGCATAGCACCACATTAAACTTTACAACATTAAAACCTACCCTTTAAGAAATTCTGGTCTCCAAATCTAATGTTGTGAAATGTCCGTCCTCTTCATGTGGAGTCATCATTTCCCTTTGTCCACGTCCTTTTAACTCTGTCCCTTTACATTTTCTGAACTCATTTACGTCTGAAGTGCAGTTTACACTCCCGAGTGCTAGGGTCTTTATTACCTTGTGGGGACTGGCACCCATGCACATGCGCACTTTGGTGAGTGTGTACAAAGTGTGTATAAATACAGTACCCCACTCTACCACTAGAGGCCAATACTGAGTAAATTCTGCTACACACACTTTACACGCTCCGGGTCGATTGTTGTCACTTTTGGGGATTTTGCTGAAAATTGGTCAGGAGACTGTTTAGAGCCTTTTTTTCATAGAATATATGGTTATTTTATGAAATATTGGTTCCCACCAGACGAGTGTGCTATCAGGTAGTGGGCCTCTCAAGGTGATAAAGACAAACACACACACACTCTACATGACTTACATTGTAGGGCAGTAATCTGTGTATCTGACCTCAACCTATTTAAACCAATATCTGAACTTTGAACCATGTTGGTGATCTAATAATAAAGGATCATGGGGACCAGATTTTTGTCCCCACAAGGAAGACAGGTCCCCATGATGTGAGTCTGTAGAGATTTTAGTCCCTACAACGTGATAAATATCCGTCCACACACACGCAAGCACACACACACAAGCACACACGCACACACACACACACACACACACACACACACACGCCTAAGCTCGTGTCGGGGGTAATCACGTTTGCACCTTTCCAAACAGGTCCTAATTAAAAGGAGCCTCACTTTCATTTAGGGAAAAAACAGTTTAAATATTTAAAAGCAATGCTGTGATTGAAGTGTATGCAGTGTGTGTGCAGTGTGTGTGCAGTGTGTGTGCAGTGTGTGTGCAGTGTGTGTGCAGTGTGTGTGCAGTGTGTGTCCAGTTTGTGTGCATTTAGATTGGTGATAATCAGGGATGCAATATCAAAAATGCATGAATCACTATATTGATTCGATGTATGTTTTGAAAAACATGAGGATACAATTCAATTCTGTTCAAGTTTATTTCTATATCACATTTAAAACCACTTGAGCTGAGCAAAGTGCTTCACATAAAAGTCAACACAAAACAAACATACAGAGAACACAACACAATAGAATTTATGACATTCTTCCCTCATATCGATCGACCACAATGTTCTGTTTTATTCAGTTTTTTTGTCGTATTAAAAACAAATAAAAATATATTTCAGTATTATTTCAATGAACGTAAACCATGCAGCGACAGTGGCTCAGTTGGTAGAGTGTTTCTCCCCTGATCTGAAGGTTGGCGGTTTGAATCCCGCTGTTGACATAAACATCATTGGGAGAGGTGCAATACCAGTTCCCACAGATGTTGAATGCTGTCATTGTGTCCTTGGGCAAGACACCTAACTCACGTTGCCCCCAGTGTAAAGCGCTTTGAGTCTTGAAGGTGGAAAAACGCTGTATAAAAATGTGACCGTTTACCATTTGTAGATCTTTAACAATTGCCGTTTGATACCAAAATAATCAAATGAATTCCTGTAGTGTGAACTCCAAATGTTTTTTACTAACAGGAGATTGGCTGATCTCAGATGATTAGAAAAGTCTGAGTCTTGATCTCTGGTCAAATGTGATTGTGTGATTGCGCTACACTCTTTACACCAGTGAGAATGCATATGTTTGTGTTAGCCTTTCCATGTGACCACCTCTGTGAAAACATGAGCTCTGTGTTTGGGTGAAAGCTGCGGTCAACATGGAAACTCCTGAGTCATGACCCCCATGAGCTGAGGTCAGGTTTATTTGGGAAACATAACCGGTTTGTCCTGTCGCTGCTATGAATAGAAAACAGTAGAACTTATATTTGTTGGTTAGCTCCTCCCTTCAGGCGGACGTAAGGCAAAGACGACAGTGGCTCAGTTGGTAGAGTGTTTGAATCGTGCTCTCAACATAAACATTGGCTGATGGCTGATCCACTGACCCACAGGTTGGCGGTGCGATTCCAGCTTCTACAGATGAATACTGTTGTTGTGTCCTTGGGGAAGGCACTTCCTACCCACCTCAGCACCTGTGTCTGTGTACACTGGTGTATGAATGTGTGTGTGAATGGGTGAGTGGTTAAAACTGGACCGAAAACCCACCTCTTCTCCAGGATATACGGGTGTTTTATTGTTCTGTTCTGTTATCTGCATGTTTGTTTTTTGTTGACTTTTATGTGAAGCACTTTGGACAGCTGAAGTTATTTTAAATGTGCTATAGAAATAAACTTGAATTGAATTAAATAGAAAAGTGTAGGTCTTTGTCACTGGTCAAGCCTGTAGAAAGAAAAAATAAATAAAATCTATAACTTAGTGCTTATAATCGCGATGACGGCACGTGGTATTTAAACGTAGATTTAATGAGCGGCCATTAAAGATTCATAAAAGTCTTGAGTTCTACTTAGAGTTGGACCTCTGAGCTCGGAGTCGACGTCGGAGTGTTAATTATCAGAGCCTTATTATCTCCCGTCACAGTGACCACGGGCGCTGACATGTAATCTGCGGCGCTGAACTTAAAGGGCACTGGGCACAATGTGAGAGTCCAGCCAACTTCATCAAGTCAAAATCCAATGTGGTTCATCTGGTCTTATTTTAACAGATTATTTTTTCAGTCCAATGTTTAGTTTGTTTTCATACCTGTCAGTTTGGGCTGTGGTCACGTGATGTTGATGTGACGTGTCCGGTCGTCTGATTTAAACAGGTTTTGGCCATAGACTGTATATATAAATGGACATAGCTTTTTTTTTTTTATTTATTTATTTATGAAAAAAAAAAACAGTACAGTACAAAACATAACAGGACTTGACAAGAGACGGAGACATGCAAAGAAGACAAAGAAACAGACAAGAAAGTGATAAACCTGGTACAAAGCATAGGAAAAGAAACAGAAATAAAATGAGACGGTTACTGTCCCAAGGAAACCATCTCTCATCTGACCTGCCTGTGTTTGAGTCGATACTGATTTACCCTACTATATTGTGGTGCATTAAAAACACAGAAAATGATGGGGGGCAGAGTTAGTATTTGAGCAGCAGCCGCTTTTGTAGTATCAGTACCACCAGCAATGATAATGACATGAGCAATGATAACTGTAGTGATAGAGGTAGTAGTGACAGCAGTATCAGCAGCATCATCAGTAACTGAAATTAAAATTACAATTATAATCGAGAGAGAAGGGAGACGGAAACTGCTATGGATAATAATAAAATGTACTATTGCAAAAAAATTTTTAAAAAAACTGAAAAGGAAGGGGAGAAAAGTGTAGAGGTGATACATCTGTGTATAGTATTGATAATTATTATTTGAAGTTAAAGTATGAGAGAAAAACATTCCACATTTCGACGAAGTAGGGTTGACTGTTGTTCTTTATCGCAGTTGTTCTTTCTATGGAGGTGTGTTCTATAATTGTGTTTGTCCAATGTGAGACGTGACATGTTTGTTTAGATTTCCAATTTTGAAATATAATTCTTTTAGCTAAAGACAGGCATGTGAGCAGGGGATTTTTATACTTGACAGGAATAGAAATTTGTGTAAGATCACCTAGTAGACATAGTGCTGGAGATGGTGGAATTCTGCAGCCCATAACATCTGTGAGGGCGTTGGTGACAGTGATCCAGAATGAATGTACTGGTGGACAGTCCCATGTGGCCTGCATGTAGTTGGCTGTGGTATCTTGATTACATTGTGTGCGGATTGCTGTTTCTATTAAGCCCATTTTATGAAGTCTGTTTTGAGTGTAGTGATATCTGTGGGTAGTTTTGTATTGTGTAAGTTGTATATTGATATTTGTGGTCATGGACATATTTAACGCACTAGCTGACCAGTGTAAAAGAGTGAACCACATTATGGACTGGGACGGAGAAAACATCATTGGGACAGAGGACACCAAACGTTGTCGGAGTAAAAGTTGCGGTTCCTCTTCCCACTGTGAGTAAGTCTGAAGTGACTTGAGCTTTATGTCGACAAAATGAAATGATTTGAACATTTGTGTTTCTTGCTCCTTCAGACATGATTTAGTTTGGGTAATTTTTTTCTTCTATCCTTGGAACATTTTGCGTGGTATTTTTACATCACTTCCTGCATTAACTCCAGATGCACAGAGGCAGTTACTTTTACAATTACTCTGAATTATAGCAGTAGCAGTTTTTTTTTACTCTTGAGTCATTTCTTGGGTCACCGAGTTCTCCTCCATTCACCTTATTTTATGGATAAAAGTCCCTTCATTACACAGATAACCAACTTTAAAGCTACAGTGCTGCTAAAGTTAATACCCTTTAGTTGTACCAAGTGTTAAAGTGCAAATTTCATAACTTGAAAAAAGTGTCAACACCTCAGAGAACCAGGGTTACAACCTCACCTAATCTTCGAACCTAATCTCCTGCTGGCTGTGCTCAAACCCAAGATCAAGACCAGAGGTGACTGAGCCTTTTCTGTGGCAGCACCCAGACTATGGAACAGCGCCCTCTGCCTGTCAGATCCTCTCAGTCTTTAACACAGAAAACCCACCTCTTCTCCCTGGCATTTAATACTAGACAGGATATACGGGTGTTTTATTGTTCTGTCCCTTTGTATCGTGTTATCTGTGTATTTGTTTTTTGTTGACTTCTATGTGACGCAGCTGAATCTGTTTTAAATCTGCTATGAAAAATAAACTTGTATATATGTTATAATGTATATATTTTACTGTTTTTCTGTAGTTGTTTCGTTGGTGAAATGGTAGGTACGGCTAGCTGACAATACTAAGAGCAAATGTATTCTTCTATAGATATTCATAGGAGTGTGGTCGTGTGTGGCTGGATGTCATTGGCTGAGGCAGATAATTACATCGTCATGAGCAACAACAGCAATTAACCATAAATATAGTCTCTCTTCGGGCTGCGTGTATGATGGCGTTCCCCATAACCCTGACCGTAGCCCCTCCCCCTTCCCAACGCCGCCACATAATCACATCTATGCTATTATTACAGTCTGTACTATAGTTTCAGTCAGAGCCACACCTCAGACGCACAGCTTTACCTTATGATACAGCTCACCCCAGTGCGCTCCTCAGTGTGATTGTAAAGAGATTTGGGACTTGAATGATGCTAGCGCAGGTTTAGCTCAACAAGAAAAAACTACGTTAAAAATTTGGGGTTTTGAAGATTTTTTTCTAGGGATGCACGATGGTCTCGGATATTGCTGCCGATAGTGAAAAAATTGCTTCCAAATAGTGGTTCAGCCGAAATTAGTGATGTGACGTTCATGAAGGAGTCGGCTCTTTTGAATGATTTCTTAATGTGACCGGCTGGAACCAGATCTCAGAGCCGAATCTTTTTCTTTCTAGTTTGTATGCATTTTTACACTGTTAGACACTGAACCGACACAAGAATCATCACAAAAGCGGAGTAGGCGGCACGAGAGAGAGATTTGTGAACAAAAAACATATTTAACATCATAATAACATAATAATAATAATTTGTTTTTAAATGATTATTATAGTACAGTGTTCCAAAGGGTAAACTCTCTCCCACTCTCTTAGTTTGTAGATAAAATGAGTTCTCACTTTGGCTTCTGTCGTACAAATAAATAGTAAAAGAGCCAGTCTTTGAATGGCTTTTTGAAAAGAACAGATCCAAAAGATTCGGATCCCACAAAGGAGCCGAAGGTCCCATCACTAGCCGATATCCTGATTAGTCATATACATCAGTGTAATAAGAATTCAACTATAAAGGAAGCTTAAATGAAGTATTTAAATTCTGTTCTAAAGGAAGACAGAGGTGGGATTTAATCCGTTTTCTTCTTTCCGCTGCTTTTTTCAATCTTAACAGGAAAAAAAAGTAAAATGTGCATTAAGTGTAATCTGCTTGAAATAAATAAATAAATAAATGAAGACTATTGACTGATCTGAGCCCAGAAAGTATTGGGATCAGTTTTGACTTATTTTATTTTTATTTAAAGGAAATAAATACTGTTTTTAGTCCCTGCTCTGGTATCGGTTGATATCGGGAATCGGCAGACACTTAAAGCTAAGGTATCGAACATCGAAACTGAAGAATGTGGATCGGTGCTTCCTTATGTTTTTCTCCTATAACAGCATCTTCATATTGATCGATCCCAATTTGTTTTGTCATATTACAAATAAAAATGTCTTTCAGTGTTGATTCCCTGAACGTTAACAACACGTACTTTTAATAATAGCTGCCAAAAAATAGAAATGATTCCTCCAAAGTGACCTGACCATAGCCCCTCCCCCACCCTAACCCAGCTATATAACAATACACTTTACTTTTCCAAACAGCCGCTCCCAACTTTACCTCAGTTCAGTTCACCCCGGTGCGATCTGCCATGTTTTTATAAAGTGATTTGTGTCACGAGATAAACCCGCGCTAGCATTATTCAACAAGCAAAAACAGTAGCGTATTGGGAATAGAATGATAGCGGTTTGATTTAGCGCTAGAATAGTGGTTTGATTTAGTGCTAGCATAGCGGGTTTAGCTTGGCACAGGGAGGAATACATTTTGGCACGCTCATGAATTATTGCTGTAATGTTCCTGGTGCTGTGAGATGTATTGTGAGCGTAAACGAGGTCCAGACGAGGAGCCGGTGGAACGCAGTGGGTCAAGTTTGTCCTCGCCAATTCCCCTCTTCTTCTGTGATTAAAGCGTTTTCTACTGCTCCGAGCTGTCAGTCTGAAGGCCATGGCAACATTAATATGCAAATGGTACTTTTATCCTTTTCTTTACCCTCTTAGATTTGTTAAGGCTTTTATGGGAGCTGGCAAGTCCACTGAGAAACACGAGGACTGGTCAGTGGAGCAGAGGGGATCTTTATTTAAAAATAGTGGAAGTTAAATGAGTTCTTTTGTAGGTAAAGTGTAGAAGGACATCTTGATGAACTGGGTTGCTCCTGGGTGTAAAAGTAATAAGAAATGGACTTTGGAAATAACGACATTTGTAAGAATTAGCTTAAGGATTATGTATGCTAGTATCTTACATCATATTATGCCTTCCTGAAGCTTTAGAGTGATCTTGAGCTGTATCAGAACAAGCATAAGACCACATAGACTAGTACACGCCCATGGACCACTATGGAACCTACTGGACGACTGAGGGATTACACAGATATAAGGCCACATGGGAATAGAAAAGAAAGTACTACCATTTAATGTTGAAAATAACATTCTATTGTCTAAAGAAAGAGAGTTTTTATTATCATCGTGGTACCGGAATCGGTACTGAGTATCGAGTCTATTCCTCTGATTTTCTGTTTTTGTGGTTTAAAAATGGTCACGTGACATGTTTAACCTTACATATATGACAGCAAGTTTGAAGTAACAAAGCTGTGGGCGGAGATAGGGGATAGGTGAAAACTGAAATTTTCTGAGCACTCAAGCGTTGAATGTCTGACAATACTCAAACATGCATTTATCAAAGTACAACTCTGAGTAAGCTAATCTTGTAGTGGCACAGTTAAAACACGGTGAAAAGCTCGTAACAGTGGCTAGTGCTATAAATGCTAACTGCTATTAAAGGCCTGATTTTATTACATAATCAAATATTTTAGTAAAATATGTTCATCCATCCGTTTTCTTCCTTCCTCTTTTCCTGCAGATTTCTGCAGATGGAGCTGTCCTAACATTAATACAACCAGATTAGAACTCATAATGTTTCTCAAAAGGCCTTATGGAAACAACCACTGCTGCTTTTGGAGCTAAAGAAGCTAATCTGGGTCTGTTATGTCAGAGGTCATAAATATGAAATCTCAAACTCTATACTGGGGCCTCACTACCAGCGCTATGTTTAACCCAGAGCCTCTCTCCTTTAACCCATGGCTTTCTCTTTGGCTCCTTCTTTGGCTCTCTCTTTGGCTCTCTTTGCCTCTCTCTTTGCCTCTCTCTTTGGCTCTCTTTTGGCTCTCTTTTGGCTCTCTCTTTGGCTCTCTCTTTGCTTCTCTCCTCGGCTCTTGCCTTGGCTCTCTCTTTGGCTCTCTTCCTGTGAATTCTAAGTGGTATTTTTCCATAAACAAATGCTCCTTTGCTGTTGACAGATTTAGCCCTTATCACAAAATGGACGTCTTTCTGAAGAAAACAAGTCCACAAATGTT
>KN484753.1:0-14652 GCA_000787095.1 Periophthalmodon schlosseri
TAGTAACGGAACCTCTGGTATGTAAATTTGTCAAATATGTGTAAATAATATTAATTTAGCCTATGGATTTATTTTTTTTAATGTATTTTCATTTTATTTTTAGAGCTCAGGATAGAATGTTAAAAAACACAGTTACCATGGAAATCCATGTTTGAAACAGATCTGCAAAATGTTCATAGAGGGACATTAGCCAAAACCATTTAAAACCAGATCTACAAGCTGATAAGCTGCTGGGCCTCTCTTGGTATATCATGTCTTAATTTCAGAATACTTTTAAATGGATACTGAATTTAGTATTTAGCATCTTAAAATCTCAATTGTTTCAACATTAGCCTATATAACTGGAAATTTGATGGTGTCTGATGACACAATCCTGATATTTATTTATTTTAGATTAATTTAAAATAAATTATATGCAAGAGTATTGGCACAAATCTTTCCATTAAATTATGAGTGAAACTCTACTCTTACACTATATATCACAGGACACATGGGCTTTGCGTTAGTGAAATGAACGCTATAGCCAATTGCTGCAAAACTATTTAATTAGCCCGACATACAGTGGCCTTTGTTTCCTGTCAGGGCAAAGCTTATGTTTGCTTGTAGATAGATTTGTACTAGCTTTAGCATTGATCTGCTTTCTCATTAATCTCTCCTTTGATAAAACACCACATCTCATCACACTGAGCAGGCAGGAACTTTGAACTTATGAAACATACCTCAGTTTTTACCCATCATGCTTTGCCAAATAGTTTAATTTATGCATTTCAAAATACAACACAGCTTTATGCATTGTTTGATTTCTGCCCTATAAGAACATACATTGTATTTGCTTTGCAGGTGCAAGCCTTACTAACCGCCAAGGGATTAGCTTAACTTTAGCGCTGTCGATCGCAATGCTAATCAGCTAGTTTTCTCTCTCCCATTTTGCTTGCTAGCTAGACGCCCTTTTGTGCACCTACATGCTAATCTCCCTCAGGCATTCGACCAGGCCCGATGTAAGGAGTGGATTTGCATACAGGGTGCTGTGAAACTGGAAAATTAGGTGGCAATTACTCAACAACACACAACGAAGATTTGAAAAGGGTATGTAAGATCTACCCAGGTATCAAAGTAGGTCTCCAAGGAGCTTGATCAAAGAAATGCAATATTCTGCTCCAGTTTCTCCTTTGTATGTATAATCAGTCATCTTTAAATGCATATGAAATACATTGTTATGGCTCAGTGACCCGGCTGCGTAGAATCCTGTGAAGGTAACATCCATATTTATATAGTTCTTATACTGATATAGGTCACAGGGGACTGGAGAGTCTAGCAATGCTACTTTGGGACAATACACGGTTCAAGGTGGACAATTATCTGTTAATTTCCAGGCTAATACTTCAGAGGATGGTTGGACAGTAATGTGTATTGACCAGTGATTTAAACCTGAAGGCAATTTGCTTTTCAACGACAAACTGAAATCTTTAAATTTGTGTGTTTTTGTTTTGTTTCAGTAATCATTGCAAAGGACTGTGCCATTAATGGAAATTATTTAGCAGAAGATTGGCTGCATGTTAGCTTAAAGGTGATGCTAACGGACTTACAACTCAATTCCGCTGGTTCAATTCTTGGATTGTATTTGGTCTGTGAAGTTTACTTTGTAGGTTTAAACATCCAAGTTGTTGTTTTTTTTTTTTTATCTGCTCAGGTTTCCCCCCTCAACAAAAGAACTCTCAATACCTATTTAGAGCTTGACATTGTAACTTTTTAGTCAAAACGTAAACCAAAAAAACTTAGAAAATCATGCATCCTTACTGCAAGTGGGCTCTTTTTTTGGCCTGGGGAAGACTGGAAAAGGTTGACGGTTCAATTCTCTCTTCCAGTAAAAGCTCAGTTGGTAGAAGGGTAGGAGCTGCTGTTATACAGATGCGTACAGTCATTGTGTCCTTGGGCAAGACACTTAATCCGCCTCGCTCCAGTGTCTTGCACCATACACTAGTGTCTGAATGGGTGAGTGATTCCTTGATGTAAAAGGGCTGTGAATACTCTTTGGAGCTAGAAAAGTTCTGTATGACTTATGACATTTTGATTGCTTTGTTTGTACTTATAGCTTTCTGGTACAATTCACAATTCAAGTCACTTTACCTATTTATTCTGTCCCTGTACTTTACATAAACATAGCCATAGCAACTTATTGTCCATAATTATGTTGTAACCTTGTATTTTTTGCTCTACTTGCACAGTGTTTTGTTAGATTTAAGTTCATTTTAATAGTTATTTGTTGACATTTTTGGTTGCATATTTCTGTCTTACCTGAATCAAATATGTCACAAATACTTTTCAAACTCAAATTCTTCTTTTACCATCACCCGCCCAGAGCCACATCGACCTTCACAAAGTCACTGCACCTGTTCCGTTGTTGCTGTAATAAAGCTGCTTCATTCCCGCTTTTAAAATGTGTATCACCATATGTCACAAGCACATTAGGGTCCTGCTGATTCCTTTGTTCTGTTTCCTGTGACAATCTTTCACAGCTGCTGCATGTCTTATTCAAATTAGTCTATACAAGGTGAGGTAGCAACACGGCAAACAGCACAAATAAAAGTTTTCTAAGTATTTTTATTTACTCACAACATACCAGACTTTGCAATGACCCAAGTTCTTGTGCAACACTGCAATGATGGAGCAGATCATTCAGTGCTCCAAGCAAACACAGTTACAGGAAGACAGTTGTTTCCCATGATTCTTTGTAATTATGTGCCTGATTGGACAAAGATAGGTGACCCTGTCAGTAGCTTCTGTAGTATTTGATACTCTTTATTAGTGACGGGACTTTCGGCTCTTTTATGGGATTCAAATCTTTTGGATCCGTTCATTTCAAAGAGCCGTTCAAATGACTGGCTCTTATTTATATGACAGAAGCCAATGTGAGAACTCATTTTAACAATTACACTACAATAATAATATAATAATAACTGAAAACATAACTGTTATTACGACAGTAGCTCAGTTGGTAGAACGTTTGTCCACTGAGCCAAAGATTAGCGCTTCAAATCCCACTCTCGACATAAACATCATTGGTTGAGAGGTCAGATCCACTGATCCACAGGTTGGTGGTGCGATTTCAGCCCCCACAGATGAATGGTGTTGTTGTGTTCTTGTGCAAGACACTTAACCCACCTTGCCCCCATTTTCTGCATACACTGGTGTGTGAATGGGTGAGTGGTTCATTGATGTAAAGCGCTTTGAATGCCTTGAAGGTGGAAAAGCACTATATAAAAATGTGACTATTTACCATGATGCTAAAATATGTTTTTTCTGCACAAAGCTCTAACTTGTGTCGCCTGCTCTGCTTCTGAGTTGATTCATGTGTCAGTTCAGTGTTAAGCAGTATAAAAATGTATACAAATTAGAAAGAAAAATGATTCGACTCTTTTAAAAAATTAGATCAGGTTCCAGTCGTTAAGGAACTGTTCAAAAGAACCGGCTCCTTCACGAATGTCACATCTTTATAAAAGGAATAGATTATAGATTACAATCTCAATTTGTATCTTATTTAGCTGATTTTACTATACAAGCATTTATCTTGACAAGAATAAACTGAAATCAGGCACTAACTGTGCAATTTTTTACTTTACAAGACTAGAATAACATTATGGCAGTTGTACCAGTGAGAAGAGCCATGTTAATGGTGTTTTTGCGCTTGTAAAAGTTGGTAAATAAATGAAATGGGGAGTTATGGTCCTGGTTCATGGCTGAGCTCTGCTGTTACTTTGATAAAGCACTTGTAAACTTACAGTTGGTCACAAAGATTGATTGTAGACGCAGAGAGAAAAGGGCCGACTCTGCAACCAAGACTCCAAAATATCAGACATTGGTTGGTATTAATCGCAGCTTGTTTTTGGTTTTAAGATGGTTCTAAATTTAATTTTTGTCTGTCTTAATCTTGTTCAGAAAAGGTGACATTTGCTTTCTTTGTTCATTTGTTCATTTAATTGCCCTCCATCGCTTTGTATCTCTGACCCAGACTTCCCTCTCCCTAGACATTTCCTCTTGCAATTCCTGGACTCAGAGATTATACAACTTTCATCACATATTCATCATGACATAATGTATTTGGTGTTGATAGCGTGTCAAACCTTATGAACAATAACTTAAAGAAGACCTGACAAAGTCTATAGCTCAAGAGTGAAGGAATTTCAAATTTCAAATTTATGTATAAGAAAAATAACGAGCCCAATCTTAAAAACACTTGCTCAATGTTACCACTAAAGGACATCTTGAAACTTTTGATCACAGTAAGAAAATAAATCCATACTTTTGCCACAAAGTTCTTGACTTACAGTAGCACCTCTCGTGTTTTTGTCTGAACCAGCTTTGATTTTACATTTGGCCCCAAACTCAGTGGACTGTGACATTTCTCTTTAAAGTTCACTGAAATGATGTTTTGGTCCAATCATCGAATATTTCTGCTGCTGTGTCCACTGCTAATCACAGGACAAACATCCAACACACTGGCTTATTGCATCATCCCAAATGCCATGTCCTTTCTGTTATACAAGAAAACAAAAATACAGTAGTTCTAAGTGTATGCAGCTTTCTATGCTCATATTCCTGCACAACTTTCCACTAACCTCCCATCCACCATTTTCAGCGGCGCACGTATTGAATGCAGACTGAATGAACACGTAGCTTGTTGTGGTGTAAAAGAGAGGCCAATCCGATCTCATTAAAAACAGATGGGGCAAACTAAAATGAATACTATAAAAATGTAGATTTGTGTTAGGGTATAGCATGGACTGTATAAAGTGGACTAAGGGAGTGTGACGTCACCCATAGTGTTTGGCTCCAGTCAAATAAAGCTCATTGAGGCTAGTAGTTATGAGGCAAATTTCAGATCATATTCGTATCATAGCAACCAAAGAGCCAGTCTGGAGCGAGGCTGTTGAAGATAACACCCCTTCTCACCCGCATCGCTGGTTTAATAGGGAGCGGGCGCTTAGCAACGCTGTTGGTAATGCTAGCGGGATCGCGGAAAGAGGCCGCCTGATTTGTCTGTTATTATGGTTCATATCTTGATTTACTGAAACAGTAGTGAAATAAAACACCAGGATCATGTAGAGCGGGTTAATACGAACATTTTAAGACAAAATGATGAGGCTCACTGCAGCTGTTATGGAGAGAGGGGCGAGCCAGTGGAGCCAGAAGTGCCCACATGATCATATTTGGAACACGGCGGCGTGCAGGTTAGCTATGACCATTTATATATACAGTCTATGGGGCATAGTCAATAAGAAAAAATTATCACAATCAACATTTGGGCATTTACTTAATGGATATTTCATGGCAGCACAATCAATAGGAAAACTGTCTACCGGCTTCCATCTGAAATCTGAAAACTAAAGTTAAACTTTCCAAATAGGAGAACCTTTCTGAATCTAACTGAACCCTATGTTTTTGATCTGGCATTTAATTTTGCTGTTTTAACATTTTTATGCACACATTGGAATTTGTAACCAAAATGTGCCATGTATTTTAAAATTGCATGCATTTACATTTGACTAACTAAATAACTATTTCCACTTCTCTGCTGCGACTGAAAAATAGGTGTAATCAAACATGCCAACTTCTCTAGGGAGTCTGTTAATTTACATACACGCCTGACTGTGGTATTGACTTACACTCCAGTAAAAGCAATAGCATAGACAGTCCAATATTACTTTTTATGTCTTATTTGTTAAAGCAGTTAAAATGTATGTTCAGGAAGCCAAATTGTGGAACAGGAAGATATTTTTTTAGCACAGGCACTTTTAGTCAAAACCAGCAGGTCACAAAAATATGCCAATATAACCTAAAGTGGTGAACAGGCTGGTGTAACATAATTTTCAGTACTGTAGCAAGTGGGTGGGTCTCAACATGGATCAAAACAAGTCCTTTAGCAAAATGAGTCCACCGATTTGAAGGTTAGCGTTTCGAATCCCACTCTCAACATAAACATCATTGGTTGAGTCGTCAGATTCACTTACCCACAGGTTGGCGATGTGATTCCGGCTCCTACGGATGAATGCTTTTATTGTGTCCTTGAGCAAGACACTTAACCCACCTCGCCCCCTTGTCCGCGTACACTAGTGTATGAATGTGTGTGTGACTGGGTGGTTCCTTGATGTAAAGAGCTTTGAGCGGCTTGATGGTGGAAAAAGAGCTATAAAAAATGTGACCATTTACCAAAAGTTTGACAATGTTTTTGTTATTTTTATTTTGGGGGTTTTTTTTGTTGTTTTTTTTTACTGTATTTAGGCTTGTTGGATTTATAGTATGCTTGATATATTTACCCAACCACAGTTTTCTCTGAATGTATTACTACAGCATGGCAAAGTAAGACTTTTCAAAAACAAACACGGCAGCTAACAAGTTAAAAAGAAATGTTAAAATTAATGGAACCAAGAAACAGCGCTGACTTCTGCCAAATCAATTAGCACTAAACATTGTTAACCTGAGGTGAGAGAAGTTGATTGTGTTGTGAAATGTGCCTGATAAACTGACAGAATTTAGCAGCTTGGTTGCTATTTTAGTTGCTAGCTCTTGAAATTTAGAAATTGTTAGGGAAGTTCATTTATAACTTTTTAACATTTCGCTCCAAAGCTAAAAGTGAAGTCCAGTCTTGTTTTGAACTATTTCAACCTCTGTGCCTCACTGGCGAACACTCAAAACGGGCTCCCTGCAGGTCGTCTACAGTTCTATTAGTGTCTATGTACAGGTAATCTCACAAGTATTCGAAAAAACATCTTGAAACAATGTTGATGGTCAATAACTTCCACACATTTTCCCCCGCAGCTTTTTGCTTGTCCGCTTCACAATATGGACAACTGTGCGATATAACCTTGTGTATCCCAGCTCCTCAGGGCAGGCTGTCAAATGATTAAAACCAGGACAGCGAATAAAAGGAAAAAGATTGGAAATGTGTTTAGCAGCTTGGCCATCATGTATTTGAATGGTAAACTTGGCGGGAGGCTGTGGGCAGAGCAAGGGCCATATAATTGTAAACATCTGATTAAACTGGCGGCATGTGGTACAGACAGAGCCCAAGACAATCCTGACAACAATGATGGAGGATTAGACGGATAATTGGAATAATTGCTTTGTTTGGTGAAGCTGGAGATAGAAAATTGGAAACGCTTATATGACTAATTTTCTCATTTTATATGGTAATAACAGAAATGACATGGATTGTAGTTTAATAAGTGAAAATAAGTGAAAAAAGTATTTCCTCAGACAGTCAAAGAAGTTTGTATGACACTAAAAAAACATGCTATCCCAGTTATTGCATGCTAACTTGGGTATTACTCTAATTCTTGAACAAAGAGCTTAAAATGTTGAAAATGTTTCTTTATTTGCTTTTTTATGAGATAAGTAGTAACATGGTGGAACAGAATATTTTCGACTATGGAAAGGGAAAAGAAATACGCATGAATCAAACAACACACTAAAACACATAATCGTTTTTAATAAAGAGGTAAAGGAGGAGCTGAGGAGGCTGATTATTCTGCTGCTGCTGTGGTGTGTAGAAGTATAGAAGCAAGGGAACTAAAATAAGGAATACATTTTCTTATTATTACTGTTTAGCCCATTTAAACTGTGCCAAATCTACCCAAATATGATACTTTTTTAAACGGTTCACTCTTAACAAGTGACCTTTCATATTTTGAATCCAATCCAAAATGAATAGACTAGCATCACAGACATTAGCCCTTAGGTATCTCTGCAAAACATAAACTTTTTCTTCATTTTGAGTTTCATTTTAACTGGATTCCCTTGATCAGCACCACTAAAACAGGCCTTTAAAAGCATATCAAAACGCATTTCTTTAAAAGTTCTTCTTAAATGGATGTGGACTACAAAAAGATACCTCCTAAGACCTATAGGCAGACGAGCTAGCTCTCCTTATGTCGCTGCTTGTCTTTGCTTGGCAGCGTCAAACTGTTCTCCCAAAGCTCTGAACAGAAGGGGGATAAGACGAAGAACATCTTTATTTCTACTTTTTTCTTTTCGCGATGATGGATAGTCCAGACGCAGTGCCACGATGTGTCTGTGGGTACTGTGGGATTGCCTTGCTGTGACCAGTGAATCTCCCTTCGATTCCCGGCCGAACTACACTAAAGCACTAATAAGACACTTGGCATTTTCCCTTGCGCTAGCTAACTCCCATTGTGCGCCGCCTCTCCTCTCGCAGTTATTAAAAATGTTTTGGTGTGTACGTGACTGTCTTCATGTCTGGCCATATGCGATTGTGTGTGATGGCATTAAGCTAGTTTTGGCTCGGCTTTGCGCACGTGTCTCTGCATATTCATACGCATATGTCAAGAGAAAGACAAATTGCATCACGTTTAAAAACTACACATAACCACAGAGGAATAAGAAAAAATCTCGGAAGATATCGTCGCCTCTGTATCCGTCGGGGTTTGAGGTTGTTTCCGTGGAGATTTGGAGAGGGATAACTGGTGAGGAAATTTCCCGAAGTGTAAGGAGCAAGGATTAGCGGCAATGTTGGTGATGAGATTAACTCAGACAGATGGAGCATTTCTTCAAGTTTTGAAAAGGAAGGCACAAACTGGCACAAACTCAAGGCGAAGTTCACTCTCAACTTTGCCACTATTTATTTATTTTTTCATTTATTTATTTTTTTTCCAGATGATGCAAGATGATGCTGTGGTTGTGTCTGAAACCATAACTTTGTTTGTGCACTGCAGCCTAACATCAGATGATGGGCAGTGTGAAGTTGGAAGCGTGAAGTTGGAAATTTATCTCCTTCAGTTCATTCCTTTCATTCCTGAACTATTGTTGTTTGTGACAGTGCACTTATATTATATAGCTACCAAGTATACCAAGTTTCTAGCTAATGTTTCTGATTTAAATGATACTGCATGTGTTACTAACTCAGATCATGGACTGTATAAAGAAGTGGACTAAGTGAGAGTGATGTCCGCCATAGCATTCGGCTCCAGTTAAATGAAGCTCATTGAGGCTGGCAGTTACAGGGACAAATTTGGAGCCGAGTTCCATATTTGGAATTCCGACCGTGAGTATCATAGCAACCAAAAAGCCAGTCTGAAGCAAGGTTGTTGAAGGTAACGCCCCTTCCCATCCACTGGTTTAGCAGGGAGCAAGCGCTTACCAACGCTGTAAATCAAATCTGTTGCTAACGCTAGCGGGTTCAACGTTGGAAAGAAGGTGCCTCATTGTTGCTGTTATTAATGTTCATATCTTGATTTACGGACAAAATAGCCAAATAAAATCACTAGGATCATGTAGAGCAGATCAATACGTACCTTTTAAGACCAAAATAATGAGCCTGACAGCAGCAGTTATGGAGAGAGAGGTGACAGTTTTTCAACAGATAGTGAATTGGAGCTAGAGTCGATGGAGCTGGAAGTGAGCCCATGTTCACTTCCTCTTTGGAGTGTGGCGGCATAGCAGGTCAGCTCTGTCCATTTATATATACAGTCTATGACTCAGACCAGAATATAGAAACAGACAATTTGTAACATTTAAATACATTCCTGAGAACTAATTCTACTTTTGTATGAGTTAAGTTGCTCACTAGTGAGTGCTAATCAAATTTTGTTGTGTTCAGGACTATTAAATTATTAAAACACTAATAAAAGTCAGTTTTTAAAGTCAGTTTTTTAGTGTATGGACTACATGTTTTTTTTAATAAACCTTGTTATTGTACCTGTTCCAGATTTAGAACATGAGTGAAAAACATATTTGTTTAGTCACAGGAAAAAAGGTATTTTATTAGATGAGAAAACCAACAAGAAAACAACTTCACATTTTCCCACGTTTCTTTAAATAGGTGTTTTTACAATATAGTGTATGGACTAAAAGTTATGTTTTTGAAGAAAGAAAAGTCAGTCAGCTCACTAAGTACTTGTAGTTGTTTGCATAAAGCAGATATAAATGCCAACCATAATTAGTATGTTTTTTACTAAATATGGGACAGTGCACATTAATTAACTTGTGTTAGCCATCCAAGAGTTAGCCATGCATGCTAATTTTCATCCATAGTCCCATTGGCAAGTTGATGACAAGACAGAAAATAGGACATAACAGACACACTATATAATAAAAAGTATGAACAAGTATAGAATACTTACATACAACTATGCAATCCTTATGTGGTAAAAAACCCACATATTTTCAAACATAATAATTTTCCAGCAGTAGCCCGATCCCATTACTCTCTACACAAATCCATACAGAGTCAATCCTTTGTATCTCACACCATGAATTACAGTAGCACCGCACTAACCTCCGGCCTGTCTGCCTCAATACCTCTGACCTAAAGGAGTAATAAATTTGCCGCAGTGAAAACATGACAAACACCGTCCCTTTAAATGCTCTATTTTCTCTACACCGGGTGTCAGGAAGAATTGATGTCTTACTTTGGTGTGCCACAAATTACCCCGAGAGAGACCAACAGCCCCTATCCGACAGACAGGAGAGGGCTGTGCTGTCCCAATAGACTTGTCCCATACAGAAATGCGAGGATTTCATTGGACCTCATTGAACCCACCACCCACATGCTCCTCTGGCTCGGGCTGTGTTCACATGTTTGGGGGACTTCTGTCTTTTGTGGTCTTTTTGAGGTTGTGGCATCATTTTATTTACACATGATTATGCGTAATTTCAAAGGGTAAACACACTTCCACTATCAGTTTGAACCATTTTAAAGAAATTTAAGCCTTGGTCATTTCTCTCTGTGATAAGTTTGTTGTCAAAATGAGTTCTCACATTCGCTTCTGTCATATAAATAAATAGCAAAAGCGCCAGTCTTTTAAACGGCTCTTTGAAATGAACGGATCCAAAAGATTCGGATCCTATAAAAGAGCTGAAAGTCCAATCACTAGTTGCCTCCTTCTGTATACGCCTGTGCCTCGATCCATTAGTTTAACCATCAACAGTTGTGCATTGAACTGGTTTGTGCTGTACTTAACGGGTGCACCTCATTATTCACCACAATGAGTTTATAAGCACTTTTCACAACTTTTAGAGGCTAAAGCAGAGTTTTGCCATCATCACCGTAACGCTAACAACAACTGGCATGCAAACAGTGGACTTCCTGATTATCGGACAAGAAAACATTGTTTAATTAGATGCACGTAGTGGACACAGTCGACTTACATCTGCGGAATATTATGTTCAGTTGAAGATATATTTATTAATGCAAATACATGTGTAATTCCTTTTGATGGCTATAGATTTGTATAAATAGTTTTTAAGTGTCACTGTCAAAGCACTTTACAGTACAGTTCTAAATTATAATTGTAATTCCTATTTCTGTCTGTAAGTGATACATTAGTTCTCTTGTATACTCTGACAGACATGCTTGAAGTACTGAGTAATTCTGTGTTCATTTCCCGGATAATATATCCACATGCACCATCAGTTTGCACGCAAAGAATTTTGCCTTTACAGTTTCAAAGAATCACCAACCGTAAACTGTACTGGTTTATAGAACATTGTCTGGAACTCAAAAATAGTAACAAATTCAAAAATACAATTGTTGTGATTATTTAGCATTCACAGTCATTTCCATGTGTTGATTATCCAACAGTACATCTCACCATCTCGTCCACACATAAGTACACACTGCCTGTACACACTGTACACTGTGGGCTTCATTACCTGACAAAGATGGAGACATCACTGTGCAGCCAGCCTGAGAAGGGCTGCTCTCTGGGGGCAAAACACATAAAACTACCCCCCAAAACACCACCCGCAGACCCCCCCCTTCAACATACCCCCCTCCTCGCTCCTACATATCCCCTCCTCTCTCCTATACCCCCTCCTCTCCACTACATACCCCACCCCCCTCCTCTTCCTCCATATCCCCTCCTCTCTCCTATACCCCCTCCTCTCCACTACATACCCCACCCCCCTCCTCTCACCTGGCTCAAATCACACACATGGTTCCCCATTACAATGCTACAAAAGGCCATTACGATAATTTCACCAGTGCATAACAGGGTTAATTGGGAGATTGAAAAAAAAAAAAAAGAGTTAAAAGGGTTGTGGAATGATACAAATGAGTGACACAATGGGCAAGGGCACAGTTGAAAATGTGATTGCAGACAGAACAGGTGACTGATAAAATAAAAAAAAAAAGTAGCTTTTTGAGTAATAAAACATATTAGAAATACTATGTAAACTACTATTACGTTTTTTTGTTTTGTTTTTTTTTATCTGTGCAGTTTTCAAAAAGTAGAAGAAGTTTTTTTTTTCTTCCATGTTTTTATGAGTTGTTTTTTTTTTGTTTGTTTTTGTGTTTTTTCTTCATTAAAAAAAATATATATATATACTGTTGGTTAAA
Organism: Periophthalmodon schlosseri; assembly: GCA_000787095.1. Lineage (NCBI taxonomy): Eukaryota > Metazoa > Chordata > Actinopteri > Gobiiformes > Gobiidae > Periophthalmodon > Periophthalmodon schlosseri. Next base: position 12,353 of record KN484753.1, read on the forward strand.
GGTACACTGTGTAACTTTTCTGATGGAGAGTCCGCCATCTGCTTGTCTCCATGGTGATGTTATTGCTTTGCCTGGAATGTTCCACAGTATGGCATTAAACAAATATATCTTGCATTTATTCAATTACAGGTGTTTTTATTTCTCAAAACTACTGCAAAAAGATGCATTATTACTTCTCCACAGATCTGACCTGTAACTTGGCCTGGTGATGTGGCCTGCTTGTCTCCTTGGAGATAGTTAAATTAAATGCCATATTGTAGAACATTCCAGGAAAAAAACAACATGGAGACAAGCAGGTGGTGGACCTCCTCCCAGAAAAGATACACAGGGACATGTTTTAGTTTGAACTTTTAGAAAATGTACTATAACAAAGAATCAAGTGTCTGGGATAGTGTTAAGTAGTTTCCCATGATTCTTAGTAACAGTGTCCCTGACTGGACAGAAAAGGTGATCCTGTCAATACCTTCTATATTAGTTATTACCTGAGAAAATGCTGTGAAAAATGTATATATTATATTTTACAGTGTCAATGTTTTATCTTTTTTGACCACACATTGATGTAATGAGCATTTATTCTGACAAGAATAAATGAAAATCAGGTACAGCCCCTTTAAATCGGGGTATCTACATTTCAAACTGTAAGGAGAAAGTAGTATTTATAACTGGGAAGTTTTGGGCTCATGCATAGCTTTTTCAGATGAGGTGTCTTAGTGACGCTTATGGCTCATCTTCTGGATTTGCAGTCAATAAAATACTTAATTGGATGCAGATGTTTTTTGTTTGTTTGTTTGTTTGTTTTTTAACAATGTGGAAAAAAAGGATTTACTCATTTACACGAATAAAGCTGTGCACCCCTAAGTTATGAGTGCAGACACGGTTATAAACGACTGTGTATAGTAAGTCTAAACACGTATACTTACATTTTTCATACCCTACCCTCAACCTCTCCACATCATTCATTTTTGAAACTTAAACTTGACCAACTGTGTTATCAAAGTATCAGAAGAAGACTTTTTCAAAACATTTTTGCTCTCTCTCTCATGTCGGCTTTATCTAAGGTTCGTCTTATCCCGGGGGTCATTGGGGTCATTTAAAAACTCCGCACTGACTCACTGTTGGCATTTGAGCTGATTACACAGAAGTTTGGAGAGTCTCAAACTGACTTTTCACCCACATTCTAGACAAATACACTGTGCATAGACTTTAAATTTACTTACCTGTGCTTGTTGAAAAGAGTGTAATGTCTTTTATATTTGATCTAAGTGACAAAAATACATTCTATGAAGTAAAATCAGTTTTCTGTAGCCTTTTGGTGTCCCATGATTGCTTAATGCCACACTGGAACAACATCCCTATCATGGTAAAAAGTCCTCAAGATGTCGCCAATAACCATAGAGTGTATAACGAAGTGGACTAAGGGAGTGTGACGTCACCCATAGCGATCAGCTCAAATTAATTTCATCGAGGCTAACAGTTATGGGGCGAAGTTGGAGTCGAGCTCCATTTTTGGAATTCCAATCGCAAGTATCATAGCAACCAAAGAGCTAATCCGGAGCGACGCTGTTGAAGGTAACGCCCCTTCTCGCTCACACCTCTAGTTTAGCAGGGAGCAGGTGCTTAGCAATGCTGTTAATCAAACATGTTGCTAACGCTAGTGGGATCGACCTCGGGGAAAGAAGGTGCCTGATTTGTCTGTTCATATCTTGATTTATGGACACAATAGCGAAATAAAAAGGATCACGTAGAGCGGGTTAATACGACCATTTTAAGACCAAAATGATGAGCCTGACAGCAGCAGTTACCTTGCTCACTTCCTATTTCCTAGCAGGTGAGCTATGTCCATTTATTTATACAGTCTATGCCAATAACAGAAAGCTGAAACCCCATGAATACCTTGTAATGATACAGAATCCTCTCTACAGGCGAGATTTTGGTTAAAATAAATAAATACATGATCATATCTTGTTGTGTGACAAAAGCATAGGTGGAATCCAATGGAAAGTAATGGCGACAGAATATTTTACATCATTTATTTACAGTAATTAAACAGCAGATCAAAATAATGAATGAAATACCAAACCCACCTGCTTATCACCTGTTCCAGCAGCTGTCACGATGCTCTCAAAACCACGAACACAGCGACGGCTGGTTTTATTTGGCACTTGAAGGTCATGACACTCCCCAAATGTCAGAGAAGAAATATTGATTCAGCCCAAGTCCCTTAGAGACTTCTCAAAGTTGAGTCTCTTCATGTTATTGTAAAAAGGCTTCCCCAGACAGGACGACCCAAGGGGAATATG
>KN484753.1:14873-40976 GCA_000787095.1 Periophthalmodon schlosseri
AGGGGAGGAAGAGAGGGAAGGAGGGGTGGGGGGGCACACTGAAGGAGTGAAAGGGAAGGAGGAAGAGAGAGGGAAGAAGCGAGAGAGAAAAAGAGAGACATAGAGGGAGAGACAGAGAGAGGAAGAGAGAGACAGAGAGACAAAGAGTGAGAGAGAGGGGGAGAGATAGACAGAGGGAGAGGAAGAGAGGGAAGGAGGAAGAGGGGGTGGAGGGCATAGGAAGATTTGTTTTAAAGTATTTAAGTAAACAGAAACAAATAGTATTAACCATATTTAGACTTGGTTTAGCCCTGAATTTGTCTTAACCTGATTATGAAAATGCCTCTGTCTGCAGAGCTACACACCACATATTTACACTGTGTATAATTTATGATGGAGCGCTGGCACCATTACAGAGCATTATAAAACGTTACCTTTAAGAGATTAAAGATGTGCTGACATTTAACATTCCATTTGTTTAAATCTAACTGCTCAAAGCTAGTGAGAAATAATTAGTGTGTTTTAGCAAGGAACACATTAATTACTCATTATTTTAGACTGGGATGGTGACATGCTGGAATGAACACATTTAAATTAAAAGTTTCACACCACTAGGTTAAACAGTTTTATGTATTTGTGCCGGTCCTAAGCCTGGATAAATGCAAATTGCCTGGAAATGTAATCAAGTGTTGAAAGACAATGATATTACAAAAAAAATATTATTCAAAAATTAAAAAAAAAAATTAAAAATCTTGTTTCCATCATACCAACCGAAAACGATAAAACACCTCTATTTTTCTTTAGTAAATATATGGTAAATGGTCACATAATAAACATTATTTATGACCACTCACCCATTCACACACACACATTCACACACCAGTGTACGCAGACACTAGGGGAAAGGCGGGTTAGGTGTCTTGCCCAAGGACACAGTGACAGCATTTGTCCGTGGGAGCGAGATTCGAACCGCCAACCTTAGGATCAGTGGACAAACACTCCAACAACACACCAACTGAGCTACTGTTGTCCATATATTATAAACTAGATCGTGCCACTCTACAACTGTTCTTTTCCACAACATAGTCTCAATATTTAACAGATAAATTGCTCTAAACTCTAAACAGATAAATCTGTCTATCCAGGTGAACCCCCACACAGACCATATTATACTGGCACAAATGAGCTGACAAAAAGCTTCATATGTCATGTGTTGTCATAAATGTCTGGGTTAAGGTGTATAAGGTTAACCATCATGCCATTACATAACATTCTAAGTAACTACGGAAAGGTGAACAGTTCATATTCACAGGTCAAACACATCCTGCCTCATCTCTTGTTATTGCAGAAAAACCTTAAGGAACTGTAATTGCTGTCTCTGCCCACAAAGAAACTGCCAGTGTACTCAAAAGCATGTTCACAACCTACAACAAAAGCTCTCTAATTGAACTGACAGACAGGGAAACATTAAGGTCAAAGGTCAACTTCTGACAGATTAACCTCTTCTGTGAAAATAACAAATTCTTAATAGATCAGCTTCATTTGTGTGACACTTTCAATTTGTTGTACTTGAATATTTGTATATTTGAATAGTGTAATTGCAGTAAACATGCACTAAACCTTTTTCTGGGGGAGGATTCGCCACCTGCTTGTCTCTATAGTGATGTTATTACTTGGAATATCACAGTATGGCATTCAATTATCTCGTTTTTATCGCTCCAAGGACCTTGAAAAACATGTATTCTTACTATAAACAGGGTTGCCACTGCACAGATCTGACCTATAACTTGGCCGGGTGGCATCAACAGCTTGCCACCATGGAGATAAGTTTAATGCCATGCTGCTGAATACTCCAGGCAACATGATAACATCTTCATGGAGACAAGCCGTATTGAAGAATTCTCATAATATTAAAAAAGTAAGTATTTAAAAAGACCTGTTCATTCCAGTTGGCTTCAGATAAAAAAAGCAAAGGATCATGGTCTTTCATTTCTCTGAACATAACAACTTATTTTAGTCCCAGTAACTTACCACTTAATAAAATATGAGACTTCTTTTTCCATACTGTGGTGTCCCCCACAAAATGTAGCTTTCATTTGGCAGTAGTTTTGGGCTCACATATACAACTGCGAGTCTAATTCTGGAGACACTTGAACCTTTGAGAAGAGATGAGCTCGTTTAATTAGAGGAGTTTAATGTTGTGTTTCATTGTGTCTGCAGGCTGTCCCTATTTCTCTCTCTGCAAAGGAATTAGATCCTTTTTTTGGAGCGGCTGGGACTTGAGAGGTTTCAAGCTGTTTTCAGTTTGCAGCGTATACACAGTTCTCATATTTACATCATTTTAAATGCAGGGTTGGCTGTTATTCATAAATTGTAACAGCGTAGAAAGACTGCAGTAGAATAGATGTTTGTAACCTTTCTCAGACAATAGTGAGTTTCTTTGCATGTACTGTATATATTATGATAATCGAGGTATATTTACACTTACTCACACCAAACCAACTATGTCAAACCAGGACAAAACGATGAGTATTTTAGGTCGGTACAGCCTTTGTTGAAACCAGAACCAAACCCATGTAGGAACACAGCCTTTTAATTTGTTTCTTTTTTAAATGATTTTTTCATCTGAAGGCTATATATATATATTTGACAGGACAGCTAGCATGAAACGGAGGAGTGAGGCATAGAGGCATTTAGCAACTGTTCGAGGCCACACATATGGTAACGACCACAATGAGGTTCATCTGGTCTTACGTTAATTTATTTTAATAGATCATTTTTTCAGACCAAGGTTTTGTTTATTTTCATACCTGACAGTTTCAACTGCTCACTAGCGGTCTTCCTCAGAGTGGACACGTGATGTTTGACAGTTTCACTGCTCACTAGCGGTCTTCCTCAGAGTGGACACGTGATGTTGCTGTGATGTGTCCTGTCAGCTGATTTAAACAAACATCGCCCTGGTTTAAGGAGAAATACGGAAACATGGGACTTTAAACTGGGACAAGGGGGCTTTTTTACTCTCACACATCTGAAGAACTGCAGATGGCGCTGTTGTCCTGCTTCCATTGGTAGAAAGTCAGCGCCATCACGTGACCACTCTGAGGAAGACCGCTAGTGAACAGTCGAAACTGTAAGGCATGAAAACAAACTAAACCTTGGTCTGGAAAAATAATCTATTAAAATAAACTTTCTGACTGTTAAAAATATAATTGTAATGCAGGTTCTGTTTGACATAGGAAGATTTTTAAAATTCATTTTGACCATGGTGATTAGGAACATCTTTATGACCAGATGGTCTCTTTAAAATGTTTTGAATGCAGCTCATTTTAAAATAGTTTTGACATTTTTTATGTTTAGACCAAGATTATCCAACTTGTTACATAACATTTCTCGCTGGTCTCAAAATCAAGCAATTAAACTAGCCAGAATACCTTGAAACTATTCAAATACAGCAAATAAATCTGACACAATATGAGACAAGTGAACATTTTGTCCTCAAAGTTGAATTGTTAGAAGCAAGAAAAAATGGAAAGTATAAGTGTTATAGAGAGGAATACAATATTGTGATGGTGAAACGACTTGGGAAGAGCATCTCCCAACTTTCTTAAGTGGTGTTTTCAGTGTCCAGTATCTTTCAAAAGTGGTTTAAGAAATGTCATAATATTCTGTATATCTCCAGTTTTCCAGTTTCATAATACAGTCCCCATAGACACAATGAGGTAATAGATGCAGTCTAGGTGTATCAGGCAGATGTCAGTAACATGATTTTTATAGAGCCCAATGACTGGTTTGGTCCCTAAGAAAGAAACAGGTCTTTTCCCATTAGCGTCACACCACAACATAATGGCTATACATGACACAGTAAATAAAGCTATACCTAATGCCCCCCAAAAAACAGCTTGGCCAGAAATCTGTGTCTCAAGCTTTTGGATATTTCATACATTGCTTGTTATTGGTAAAAACACTTCACCTCGAGTGGTGTTATCCAAGAGAATAATGATTTAGGAAGCAAAAGAAAATCTTTTGTTTTTTCCAACCCCTCCTTGTACTTTTATTTATAACATGTTTTTGAGTAAACAGTAACACCACCTGACCTTAGGTCAGATCTGTGGAGAGGTGAGCCAGCTCACTGCAAGCGTACATGTTTTTCACTGTATTTTTGAGCAATAAAAACACCTTTAATTGAATAATAAAAAGTTTAATACCATACTGTGAATCATTCAAGGCTAAGTATGGTAAATGGTCGCATTTTTATTCAGCGCTTTTCCATCTTCAAGGCACTCAAAGCGCTTTACCTCAACGAACCACTCACCCATACACAACAACAACAGCAGTCATCTGTGGGAGCAGGAGTCACAACGGGATTTGAACCACCAACCTTTGGTTTAGTGAACAGACACACCAACTGAGCTACTGTCGTATATCGTTTCCCTTGCAAAATGCACCTTTAACAAACTGAACTTATTTTTGCAGAAAACTGAATGGCTGAAACATGTTTTTCTTTTCCAGCAGAACAAATGATACATCACACATTTCCTGTTTCTAAGATGTCAGCACAAGAAGACAATAAACTTGATAAACTTATTACTTGTGAAAAGCACTTTTCAGAGCGCTCTTCACAGTTAACAGAGTATGCATCAACACAAGTGGTTCCTTTCTCTTCCAGTAATTAAAGTTTAGAAATGGTCGCACAACAAATGATGAAGAAGTAGAATGACATTGATTTTTAAAAAGTTGTTCTTGTTGAGAAAAGAGTTGTTGATTCACTTTCAGCCTACACAGCAAACAAACTATCAACCATTTAAAGCCATAACAACTAGACAGATTTCTACTTGACACTAATTATACCATGACTTTGAAGGACAACTTATTGTTCTCTGATAATCTTTTACTTACCTGTAAATGCAAAAAGTATATTTCCAAAAATGAGGTGGAAATTTTTTTTTTACAGTTTATGTAAGTTATTCAAATTTAATTTTTTTATTCAGTTTTTTGTTTTTTTTTTTTGTTTTTTTTTTTTTTACAATCTAGTTACATGGTGCCATAAACAGAAAATTATGCTTATAATCAAAATGAATATCCAGCATTGTCAAAAGCAGAGTAATAATTATGTTAGTTTGTTGAACTGTCTGTCTCTATGTAGTATTTATTTTACAAATTATTTACAAAGAAGTAATGGTTGGAATGGAAGAAGGAATGGTTGAGTTTTGTTAAATTGATTGACAAATTTAAAAAATAAATAAATAAATTGACAATATTTGGTAGATACACTATAGCTTTTGTTTTCACAGTTTTCCTATTTAAAACGCTAACAAAGAATTTTTACTGCCCACAGTGCCAGCCATAGTTGCCATTTTTCTGTGATTATTCAGTATTGATTATCTACCTCCTGTCTACTGCTCCATACTCTCCTCCGTATACAGACTGATTTAATGTAGGAAAAGCAGCAAACAGAAATAGGACTCTCTGTATCTCTGAGTGTCCCGACTGGACCAACTCCCACAGTTTGGCTACATCTGTTGATTTATGCTTATTCATTATTGACATACTTGTGTAGTAATAGTCTCCAGGTGCGGCCTAGGAAGATTTCAAATTCATGGTGGCATCTTCTCTCCAGATCAGGCTTTATTTAAAGGTATAGTGTGTAACTTCTGTCACCTGTATGATTCCATCAAAAAGTAAAAAAAAAACATTCTCCATGGAGCTGGATAAGTTTTATACCTTCCTATGAAATATTATAGTCAAAGAATAACATTTCCATGGAAACATTCAGAAGGAGGGCGAATAAGAGTCAGGTTTGTGGAGATGCAAGCCTGCTCAGTAAGGAACAACCAAAATGGAGAAAAAAATAAAATAAAATAGCATGACTGGTTTTTAGCCTATATTTGGCTAAAAAGTTACATACTGTGGCTTTAAATTTGTGTTTGCATTTGTCTTGCTTGGTTCTGGTTTGATCCAGTTACGTCCTGATTTAGACTTTTTGGTCCTAGTTGTCGGTAGGTTTTAGTCCCAATTTGTATGTGGCGTTAGATAGTATAAACGCATGGTATACTGATTCTGATGTTCTGGATAATATTGAGTTATACAGAGCCAATGAAAGCTCCCGATGAGCTTCAGCCAATGTCAAATGTCACAGAAGTGTTGGAATGTTCCACAGTAAGGCACTTCAAGTGTTTTTATCGCGCATGGAGACAAGCTGGTGGCCGACCCTAGACTAAAAGCCATTACACTGTTATGGCGCCATTTGAAACCTAGCCATAATTATACTTTGTGCATCTTTTGAAAGGCTACAGTATTTTGCACTCGCTAACACACGCTAATGACCCCCTCATCTGATCCATGACATCTTCTGGTTACACCCGCACTTCACACTTATGTCACAAGTATTCATTAATGTAGAACTTTTCCGCAATGGAAAAACAACTGGGGATTTAAACTATAGCACTGAGCTCTGTCTCTGTGGAGGTCATTACTGTTGGGGATGAGCGCTCGCTACTGTCAGAGAAATGTAGAAGTAGAAATGGGTGCAGCGAGGAGAAGGAGGAGAAGAAGAAGAGACAGCCATAATTGGACAAACACGTAACGCTTGGAAACTACAGGATGGTATGATGGAGCAATCAAAGAGAGTTTCAACCAAAGAGAAAGTCCTGGCCATGGGGTGGTCTGTGGAAAAATATATCCCTGATTTAACAGTTGCAGAAGTGGTGGTAGTTAGGAGAGAGTTTGGACACTGGCTGGAGTTGTCCTTGGATGGCATTATCACCACAGTAATGACAACTGCTCCAAATAACTAAAAATGAAACCTAAATTCATTCATAGTCAACGTAATGGACTTTTATCGATGAATGTGTGTCTTGTATGAAGTATTTTGAAGTATCACTGTGTGTGATTTTTTAATACTTTGGACAATCAAAAAAGAACAAAAAGCAGTGTGAGAGGAAGGAGAAAAGCTAAGATTCAAAATTTTAAACACTGAAAAAAATCTACATGTAAGATTATTAAAATTTTTCTTACCAGTAGATGGGTGATGTGAAACCTGTTCTCACCTCCCCCATCACCTCATCTGGTCTTTGTTCAGGCTCACATATGCTCTCTGCTCTTCTTCTGTCAGGCCAAAGCTGGAAGACTATCAGACAGCAGTAACGAAGGTAACATCTAGCGGTGATGAGTGAGAACACAAGAGGGGTAGGCCGGCCAATCTAGTTGCAGATGATAGCTTTAAACTACGCAATAAAATTCTCGCTTGCTTCCCTTGACAATTTTCAAGTATAGTTATTTATTCTTAAAAAAGACAATAGACTACAGTTCATAATACAAATAGTACTAGTTATAGTTATAACAACTAACTTCTGATTAGACCTTCCATTGTTTTAAGTAGTTTTACAGATGTTCCCAGTACAGTTAAACAAAGGTATCACATTCTGGTATTCGAAAATCTGCTGTCCTTATATGTCACCTTTGTATTTATCTGTAACTACTTAATAACATGTACATGAATACACATAGTACAACAATAACTGTGTGAGCGTCATCCTCCAAATTAACAATATGAGGTTGTCTTATTTACATCTCCGACATGTTAGTCTCATATGAACCATCTCACACTCTGAGGACTTCAGGGACCGGCCTCCTGCTGGTGCCCAGAGTCAGGACTAAACATGGGGAATCAGCATTTCAATTTTATGCAGCTAAAACCTGGAAGAGTCTTCCTGAAGATGTGAGATAGGCCTCTACTTTGACAATGTTTAAATCCAGGCTCAAAACAGTTCTGTTTAGCTGTGCATATGACTGAAAGGTTTTTATTCTACACTCTTCTCTTTTAATCTTAATTTTATGATGATTATTTATGTTTTGATTTGTTGTATTGTGATTTTAATGCCTTTCTTATTCTGTAGAGCACTTTGAATTAGTTTATGTATGAATTGTGCTATACAAATAAACTTAACTTGTCTTACCTTTATCTTCAATGTCTGTTTTACACAGATGCAGTTATCTATGTATCTTGGTTTGGGACTGGGCCAGATCTATAGTCTGTTACCTGTCCTTAGTTTTTTGTAACTTGAGGGCCACAGCTCAGACATTGCACATGAAAATCATTAAAGGTGCACTATGTAACTTTTCCTGTTGAGGGTCTATGACATTAAAGTTCTTTATCTCCATGAAGACAAGCAGATGACACTACCAGACAAAGTTACAGGTCATATCTGTGGAGACCCCAATCACAGTAATTAAGCATGTTTTTCCAAATATTTTTCATCAATGCAAACACCTTTAATTGAATAAATGCAAAATAGAAAAGTTTAAATGCATTCTGGGGAACATTGCAGGCAAAACAATAACAGGTTCTAACACAGTGTTACATTGGCATTAATCTTGTAAATCCATATCATACATAATTTTAAACAAGACACATCAATTTACATGTTATACCACGCACAACTATTGTAAGCAGTTGCCTTTAGCCCTATCCCTCTCCCTCTTTGCGATATTAAACCTAATCATGGAGAATATGTCTGATGTGGGAGTCTGCTGACCTCATTTCCAGTCTAAGTGATCTTTATTGGTTTCACTTTCATGTTGTTTGCATATTCAGTCTCCAAATGCGCCTTGTAAATATATCCGGCCCAGAAGATGTGACTGCCACCCCCGTTTAATCGCTGTCATTTCTCCCTGATGCATTATTCACGAGATAACCTGTTTAATTCATTTGCATGTGGTAATGTGACCCAATGAATGCAATATCAACAAACTTTCACTGTCTCTCCCATTATAACATTATAGATTAATAAATAGCACCCAAAGCTGTTGTAGGTGGGTGGGTAAGAATTAAATAACTTTTACATGAGTAACTTTCCAACTAGATTTGAAACCTTTATGAAGTAAAACAATAGAGCAGGGAAAAAATGCTTTTACTTTTGCTGCACTTTTAAATTAATACTTTTTACTGCTACTACTACTAAATTGAGCTAATATGACTGACTGAGATTCAGGAGCGGGACCACGCCTCAGCCTCCTCCTGCTCCTCTCCAGCGAACCACAGCTCACCTCAACCACACCTCTAATTACCCAGAAGCCCTATTTATACAAGCCTATCCCGGCAACACCGTCTGTCTCTGCTCTTGACCCCTCCCTCCCACCCTGTGTCTCTTCTTCATTTTTCAGCCAGAAGACCTCACCGGGGGGGAAGGGCTAACTGCCTGAGACAGAGCCCCCATCCTGAGTCTCTACCCAGCCTCCACATCTATTCATATCATCAATAAATATCTTTATCATATATCATTGTTGTGGAGTGGTCCTTGCTAGTGAACCTCTAGTTTAGTGCAACTGTACATTTCATAAACCGTAGGCTGTGCTTTAAAGAAAGTCAAGATAAAAACAGTGTCCTGCTTAGTTTTTTGTTTCTTTGAATTAAAGGTGCACTATGTAACTTTTCTAAAGGGTAGTCTCCATTGAGATGTTATTGTTTTTTTCCGAATGTTACATTGTGTGGTGTAGTTGCATTTATTCAGTTACATACCAGATATTGTTACACAGCATTCTTCTGTGGGAGCTGCATTCTCTGTAACTGCTGCTGTCAGGCTCATCATTTTGGTCTTAAACTGTTAGTACTGACCCTCTTTCCTGGTATTTTTATTTTCCACTCCGTGATAAACCAGCGGTGCGTGTGGGAAGGGGCGTTACCTTTAACAGCTTCACTCTAGATTGGTTCTTTGGTTGCTGTAATACTCGCGGTCGAAATTCCTAATATGGAACTCAGCCCCTAACTTCTAGCCTCGATGAGCTTCATTTGACTGGAGCCGAACACTATGGGTGACGGCACACTGCCTTAGTCCACTTCTTTATACAGTCAATGGTGCCCAAGAACACAATGACACTTTGCATATAAACCACCAGTCTGAGCACCCTTACATCATACCTACTTTACTTGTGATTAGCTGGTAATTATAATCAGTCCCACCAGCAATATGGGCCTTAGACATATTCATACAGTTGCAAGACCTGCTTTTTTCACATATATATAAACATTCATATGTTTTACTGCTCAAATATACCTTAAAAAACATACATTAATACTGTCAGTTGGGTCGCTTATTCACAGATTCGACCTGTAATTTGGTCTTGTGGCATCACCTGGTTATGTCCATTTCCCCAAATCCAAAATGTTCAACTATCTAATCTTCCATAGTATAGCGTCTATGTCCATGGAGAATGATGGTAAATGGTCACATTTTATATAGTACTTTTCCACCTCCAAGCCATTCAAAGCGCTTTACATGAAGGAACCACTCACCCATTCACACACACATTCATACACCCGTGTACACAGACACTGGGGGCGAGGTGGGTCAAGTGTTTTGCCCAAGGACAACACAAATGTATTCATTTGTGGGAGCTGGAATTGCATCACCAACCTGTGGGTCAGTGGATATTTTAACTTTATATTTTCATGGAATCATGTCGGTGATGTGCCACCTCCAGAAAAAAACAAATTGTACACCTTTAATGGCAATGCTCAAGTACAATTCTTGCCTCAACACTATATCCATTAAGAGGTGACACATAATGGTGGCTGTGGCTTTCTTAGTTAAGTGTTATGTGTGTGTGTGTGTGTGTGTGTGTGTGATTCAGTCCCCAGTGGAGAGTTTAATTGCGTCTCTGGATAATCCTGAGTTTGTGGTGGATGCTGCAGATGGCCCTGTACAGAGGGATAATGGTGCATCTGATTGGCTGAAAACACAGAAACACCTGTCTGCCACGTGAACACATCTGATGCTACTGTTAAGTTCATATCAGTGCAAATCCAATTTAAACTTGAGCCTTAAAGCTGTGGATAGATTTAAATATGATCCAGATTAAAACTAAATTACACTATTAAAACTTTCAGGGCAAAATGCATTTGTTGTATGTCGTGCTTTTTTGCCACTGAAAGTCACTTTAAATTGCTTTATACACTCATTTGATTCACTGCACCACAGGACTGTGCAAATAATCAAATTTTAATTGAGGTGGAGATTCATGGAGAGTCATTTCTAATGGTCCACAGCCAGTGCTCTGTCAGGAAAAGCATGTGGTTTGGAGCAGAGTTAAGACTTTCAAGGATGGAAATTTACATTGTTTTTGTATCAAATGAGAATGATAAAAAATTTCTATTGTTACTGTTCAGACAATGAATATTGAAAGTTATTAGGTGGTCTCTACTGCACCACCAACCTGTATCCGATCATGTTCAATGGTCACATTTTTATACAGCACGTTTCCACCTCCAAGGCACTCAAAGTGCTTTACATCAAGGAGCCACCCATTCACACACACATTCATACACCTGTGTTCACAGGCACTGAGGCAAGGTGGGTTAAGTGTCTTGCCTAAGGTCAGCATTCTTCTGTGGGAGCTGCATTCTCTGTAACTGCTGCTGTCAGGCTCGTCATTTTGGTTCTTAAACTGTAGTATTGACCCTCTTTCCTGGTATTTTTATTTTCCGTTCCCTGATAAACCAGCGGTGCGTGTGGGAAGGGGCGTTACCTTCAACAGCTTCACTCTAGATTGGTTCTTTGGTTGCTGTAATACTCGCGGTCAAAATTCCTAATATGGAACTCAGCCCCCAACTGCTTTAGCCTCGATGAGCTTCATTTGACTGGAGCCGAACACTATGGGTGACGGCACACTGCCTTAGTCCACTTCTTTATACAGTCAATGGTGCCCAAGAACACAATGACACTTTGCATATAAACCACCAGTCTGAGCACCCTTACATCATACCTACTTTACTTGTGATTAGCTGGTAATTATAATCAGTCCCACCAGCAATATGGGCCTTAGACATATTCATACAGTTGCAAGACCTGCTTTTTTCACATATATATAAACATTCATTCTTGTAACAATACTAGATGGTTGCCGGTCCAAATCTCACCTGTATTATAGCAAATGCATTTCGGACCCTTCACCTGCTCATAGCCAATGGTCAGTTCACTGTTACTATGGATTTTACGTGCAATTTTAATTAGCCTATTAAAGGGCCCATATTACGCTTTTTTCTGGTCCATGTTATAATGTTTCTTCATCAAAAACATACCCAGAGTTGTGTTTTCATTCACACATACTTTTCTCAAACAGAAAACACCTGTTCCATCTTGTGATGTAATGTGGTAATACAGGAAGTGCTCCACTGTGTTTTTTAAAATCCACCTTTACTAGAATCATTTGAATAATTTCAACCCAGGAATTGCGAATCTCTACTGAACTAAAGGTAAAAGGTAGCTGTTAACTACCTGTTAAACTACAGCTTCATGACATCACAAGGTGGAACAGAGCATTTTGAGTTTTGGAGAGGCAGACAGACTAATAATAAAGGATTACTCAAAGATGTGTAAATGGAACAAAACACAACTCCAGGAATGTTTTTGATGAGGTAACAGCATTATAACATAGCTTAAATATCATAAGAGTCAATTTTGCGTAATATAGGATATAATATAGGACCTTTACACTATTAGAGACAATTTTCCTCAAATGTTAGCGGACGACAGAGCCAGAGATCTATAAAACCACAAAACCGCCTTCATTCTCTTGAAAGGTAAAGCAATTTTTATACTTTTTACTCCTGCAGCGATGGCTTTACGAAGAAAACGAAAATTGCACAGAATTTGATTTGAGGTTTAACATGTCACATTTTATCCAGCTTTGAGTCTTATACAGGGCTCATAGACTGGCTGTAACTCACTTTACTGGAATAAAACTTAAGAACAGTGTACGAAAGTGTGGACAAAGCTTACAACTGATAACAGGGTTGCTAGATATGTTTAGTGAATTGAAGAAAGCACATAGTTTACCATAGTTGTTTCATTTCACAATAACAGTATTTTGTTCAAAGCCGAGTCTAAAGGGAGGGAAGTTGAATCAGAGAAAGGCAAAATAGAAAGAACTTTATACTGGGAGTTACTTTAAAGTTAAGTTTTTCTTTCTTAACTGTAGATATGGTCCATGCTCGTATTTGTGGCAGTGGATAAACGTTTTACACATTGATCAGGTAAACTGCAGTCTAAAACATTCATAATACACCATGACGAAAGTGGGAGCACCCAGTCAAACAGTAAAACCATGCATTTCCTTATCATTGCAGTGGATATTGTCTTGGGATACAGTACCACAAGCTACAACATAAACAAGTATTCCACAGTATGGCATTAAACATTTATCTACCGCCATGACGACAAGCAGGTGACCAGGCCAAATTACTGCTCAGATCTGTGGAGAGGTAACCCCACTCACAGTAAAAATTAACACTTTCAGTGGTGGAACGTAACAAAGCAAAAGTAAAAATTGTAGGTCCCTGTACTTTACTTGAGTACATTTTAAAGTGGATACTTTTTACTTTTACTTCACTAAAATCTAAGAGCAGGTATCTGTACTTTCTACTCCACCACATTTTTGAACAGGACTGAAAAGTAATAGTTTTTTTTATTATTATTCTTTGAGATCTGCTGAAAAGGTTGAAGGGTTTATTTTTAACACGTTCATAATTTGAGCAAACAAAAATAAACAAATAAAAACTATGAAAAGCTACGGGAAAAAAAAAAAAATCAATCGTTTCTGCTGAACACAATTCAGCACAAATCTTTATTAGATCTCAAACGCTGTACAAAATACTTTTATTTTTTAAGTGGGTACTTTTTAGATTTTCTCATGTGATACTTTCATTTTACTTGAGTTTTTTTTTGCCCCTGTATTTCTACTTTTACTTAAGTAACAACATTTAGTACTTCTTCCACCACTGCATGCTTTACACACAACCATATGTTTTAACTATTACTGTAAAAATACAATCATGCAATATACAAATTACAGACCATGTCAACCTTGTGTCTATATTTTTTTCCCATTTTGATGGTAATATAAACTCATGAGCTGAAGTCAGATACCCAACCCCTGCAGTAAAAGATTTCAAACACACACCTGTAAGTACTACACTGGACATTATGACAACGTATAATGGCGGGAGGTGGATAGAATAATATATGGAGATGATGTCAGTGACAAGTCTTGGGCCAAATTGAAAATATTATGGTTTCGATCCTGTCACAGAGGTAGTCATTCACATATGAGGCTGGTGCTGACAGGTGCTGACAGGTGCAAGAGAGGAGCAGGTGAGAGTATTTATGGATGTGCGTTGAACGATAGTTATAGTTTTATATGTTGGAGTTTGTCCTTGTTGAGACTGTAGGTGTGTGAAGAAATGTTATTATTGGGTTATTTGGTGTTGACAGTGCCTGTAAAAGAACAGCCCCGAGCCTGACTCAATCGTTTCATCAGTAATAGCAAACTTTAGATAATCAATATGCAAATTAATACTGATTGACATATTAGCCCAGGAGTCAAATTAATATACTTCGTGCTTAGGTATCATTCTCCACATATCTGTTAATTATTCATTAAGAAGCACTTTAAAATATAGTCCATGACTTACGAGGTACTTACGGTGGTACTTGGTAGATACTTTACTGGTATTTTCAGTAGTTTCTGTGGTACTTGTCATGGTATTTTACTAGTAATTGTACCGATACCATTCACTAATATTGAGAACTGCATGTATGTGTAAAACCAAATAATTTTATGTTTGCTCGATGTAAAAATGAGTGAAAATGTGCATATGTAGTTTCTATTAGCTTTTATATAAATACACAGACTAATGTAATCATAGATACTATAGGTGTTAGCTACTCTACGCTTTCTTTCTGGGGTATTTGCATGAAGCCCCCACAGGAATGATGGGAAATGCAAAAGTGCTGCTTGGCAAAACTCTATTTGTGTCAACATCTATTAACACTCCACTCCTGTATTTATAGACCTCACAGCAAACAGGATGCAAGGCAGGAATGTGGAAATTACAAAAGTACGTATGGAATCTATTTGAATTCAATAATAGAAAATGCAGTCTAGAGAATGTATGCATTAGTTTGATTGCTCTGTCACTAAATCTTGTATTTATAAATGCATTTAAATGAAATATGTTATATATATGTTACTGATTGTGTTTAAATGTCTGCACTCTATGGGTCCTCTTTATTTGAGGGAGTTACTGCAAGACCAGAGGTGACAGGGTCTTTTCTGTGGCAGCGCCCAGACGATGGGACAGCCTCCCTCTGCCTGTCTAATCTGAAAACCCACCTCTTCTCCCTGGCATTTAATACTAGCTAGACAGGATATCTCAGTGTTTTATTGTTTTATTGTTCTTTGCCTAAGTAACGTATTATCCGTACATTTGTTGACTTTTGTGTGAAGCACTTTGGACAGCTTATATTGTATGTAAATGTGCTATATAAATAAAATTGAACTGAATTGAAATATTATTCATTGGTTCATTATAAATACATAAAAATCATATCATAAATGTAACAGCACAAATGAAATATCTATATATATATATATGGCCCACAGTATGGCATACATTTTTTCTCCACTTAACTCCATGGCCACAAGCAAGAGTCCAAAGTACAGGACATATCTGTGGAGACGCCACTCACAATATGAATACATGTTTTCAGTGTATTGTGGAGCAGTAAAAGCCTGAGTAAATAGAATAAATGCAATAAGTTTAAGGCCATACTTGGCAAAGCAATACCAACTCCACGGAGACATGCATGGAGAAGTTACCCAGTACAAATCTGTGTAAAATACATATCCAATTCCCATAGTGCTTTTGGCTGAAAGAGCATTTTGTCCCTATTATCAGTATTCCCACTGGCATTAGTGAAAGTAAATGCCACAGAACTTGTTAAAAGCAGAAATTTGTAGCTGAGTTTGGCTTGAGAAAGAGTCTTGGATGCTCGTGTTACTCTGTCATCATTAAAGAGCCAGCAGAGGAGCAAGAGAGGGGCGTTTGACCCCAGCGGCCTGGCGACAATTTGACAAAGTGTAATTACAAACTGTCTCTTCCACACACGAGCACCAGGCAGAACTCAAGAGGATTTAAGCTTTTGACTTATTCATTTGAAAAATTACCCCCTGAAAGGTCTTGCTCTCTGCATGTCGCTCCGTGCACAATAGCAAATCATTACAGTTCACACCATGGCGAAGGCAACATCATGCGGCGTTCAAGGACAGCTCTGAGGTTGTGAATTAGAGTTCTGTGATTAAAAAAACATCTCACACTACTGGATGCAACCAATCAACCCGCTGACCTGCTACAAACAGCATGCTACATTAGCACAATAATGTTGATGGTTTTAGGTTTGAGAGAGAACATCGGTCAGTGGGTATATTTACATGGACAATCTGATAACGAATCAGGTAAGCCACTAAATACATGGTAAATGGTCACATTTTTTTCTATAGCGCTTTTCCACCTTCAACGCACTTAAAACACTTTACATCAAGCAACCAGTCACCCATTCACACACACATTCATACACCAGTGTACGCAGAACTGGTGTATGAATGACACACCTTAGTAGATCTGACCGCTCTACTAATGATGTTTATGTCAAGAGCGGGTTTTCAAACCTCCAACCTTCGGATCAGTGGAGCTGACACTTTGCCAAATGAGATCTGATTTTTGTTTAATTTACATGCACAAAAAAATCTGATCATCAAAAACATCTGGTGACATGTGCCAGTTCATTAGTTAAACTATTTGGAACATTTATTTTAACATTCAAAATAACATATTTTAACATTCAAGTAAAATGAATGTTAAAATAACTCAATCTTTGTGGAGTGTTTGGCCACTGATCCGAAGGTTGGCGGTGTGATTCCAGCTCTCACAGATGAATGCTGTTGTTGTGCTCTTGAGCAAGACATTTACCCCACCTTGCCCCCTAGTGTCTGTGTACACTGGTGTGTGAATGGGTGAGTGTTTCCTTGATGTAAAGTGCTTTACCTGCCTCAGCGGACAAACTTTATATAAATATGTGACCATTTACCATCTTTAACATGTCCTCTTTTATTTTTGCTTTGCCACATTAGTTTGCCATTTTTGCATGGTTTTCCTTAAAACCTGCACAGGTGTGAACAATTACAAAGAAATCAGATTACCCACATCAGATGTAACTGTTTACATTTCAATAAAAGGCTAACTCTAAAAATCAGATAATAATTTTTGAAGAGCATGTAGACAGAGCCACTCAATCAACGGGTGTGTACAATTCATCCATATATTTTTACCATTGTAAATCTTATATGGTTGCCCTTTTGCTGCATGGCATTTAAAATCATTATAATAAAATACAAATGTGGCTTTGTAACATTATCTAATTCAATATAACATACATAACAACATACTACCCCTTAATATAATGCCATTTTAAAATGTCACTTTTGTACATCTTTACCAGAAACAATGTTTAGACGTATTATTTACAGAATTCTTTTAGACATTTAATACTTTAAATGTTGAACAATAGATTTAAATCATTGTATTTTCAATTCCACCAACCTTATTGAGCATTCACCTGCAAAAAAAAAAAAACAACAAAAAAAAACGTATCTGCTCTTTTCAACTTGGATCTTCAGCATCAATCATCATTTTCATGGAACAGAATTCATCGTAGTTGTCCTTGTGTCACAATCATACAAAGTAAAGTGGATTTTTAAAGAAGCACTCTGGTTTAAACCCATGAACACTGGCAAAACTTATGAAAGAATTACCTTAAAATGTGAACAATGGGTTTGGAATCCCATTCACCCACAGCTAGATGTAATAATGGTGATAGTGGTTTTGCTTTATACTTTTTCATTTTTCATTCACTCATCGAGCACAATGATGGTAGAAACATGGCCACATTCATTCAGCCAGAGAAGGCCGAAGCGTCTTGCCCAGTGACACAACAAATGTCTCAGCTAAGTTATAGTGTAGCTTGTGGCATCTGGACAAAACTAGTGAAAAAGAACCATTTTTAGAATCAGAGGTGGGTATTTAGTTACATTTACATTACATTCTAATTCATTTACAATATACTTTTAGTTTAAGAGTGGTTTTCAAGCATACTTTTACTTTACTTTACTACTTAAATAAATTTTATAGTGTAACAGTATTCTTACTTCATAGCAAAAGAAAAAAATCAATTCTGTCAACTGGACAAAAGTTTTAGAGTGAAGACGTTTCACCTCATCCAAGCAGCTTCTTCAGTTCTGGTCAGATTGCTCATGGACACTGCCTTATATGTTTCTGAAGTGAGGAGAAAAAAGAAAACAATAGTGATAGGCAGTATGCTAATAGGTGTGAGAGCACCCATTAGGGGCCAGAACGATTATGCAAAAAATGATTCAAGCACAGTTCACACTTTAATAGACCTAGCTAACAAACAGAAACTGTATAGAAATATGTGTGTTAGTTTAAGATACTTGGATGAGCGGCAAAACTTTTGACAGAATTGAAATTTTCTTTTGCTATGGATCATATCTGGACGACTAGGGCTTACACAGACAGTATTTTTTTTTTAGTAATTAAGCCCACAGTGAGTCACCATTCCTTATTCAGATATGACATTTTTTCTGTCCTTAAAATTGATTTTGTACATTGTTTAATCTTTTTGCCACTCTAAATTGTATGTAAATTGCGGTATGATCAGACTCATGTAGTTTATCCAAATACATTTTTTTTCGTGCGTAATATCTAGGACTAATTATACTTTGAAGTAACGGTACTCTTACTTCAATTTTTAGCTACTCTACTCACCCCTGTTTAGAGCAGCGTAGTGTAGTGCCTTCAAACTTGACTTCCTCATCAGAAGTGAAGTTGTTGCACCAGACATAACTACTGTCTCATACAATGTCTTGAGTGATTATAGCCTGGGGCCAATTGAAACACAGTGAATATTTTAAAGCTACTACTTCTATTGTTTGCCTTTATATTTGAGCAGATGTGTCTCCTCTGTTCTCAAAGTGAAATCTTCAGACAGAAAGAACAACATTTCCCAAAGGCCCTTGTCACATCCGTCACACACTCCAAACCAATATAAATCACGTCACTGTAGTATTATCAGTGAAAAATAGTGTTACGATTACATAATTCTGTTGAGACTGCACAGTGGACTTAAAAACACATTTTTTTCAGGTAGACTTTTTCTCTTGTAAAGGCATGTGTGGTAGAAGTAAAAGGATAGTAGTTATGAAAGAGGAGATAGAGAGACATAAAAGATGCAAGCTGAAAGCTGATGGCAGATGGCAATGGCCGATGTCAATTCTAAAAAACATATAAGTATAAAGGTTTCAAAGGTAGTAATTGGAGAATATTATTGAACTTGAAAGCAGACTTGCCTTTCCACAGATCTGACTTAAATTTGGCCTGGTGGAGTCAGTTTAAAGTGGGACTAAACACCTAAATTCCTCCCACAACCATTTTTCAAATAAAGCTGCTAAACTGTGCAGTACCCATAGACTGTATAAAGAAGTGGACTAAGTAAGTGTGATGTCACCCATAGTGTTCAGCTCCAGTCAAATGAAGCTCATTGAGGCTAGAGCAGTTATAGGGGAGAATTTGGAGTCAGGTTCCATATTTGGAACTTCGACCACGAGTATCATAGCAACCAAAGAGCCAGTCTGGAGCGAGGCTGTTGAAGGTAATGACCCTTCCCGCCCGCACCTCTGGTTTAGCAATGCTGTCAATCAAACGTGTTGTTAACGCTAGCGGGAGCGTCCTCAGGGAAAGAAGGCGCCTGATTTGTCTGTTATTAATGTTCACATCTTGATTTACTGATAGAATAGTGAAAAAAAAATACCAGGATCATGTAGAGCTGGGTTAATATGAACATTTTAAGACCAAAATGATGAGGTTCGCTGAAGCAGTTACAGAGAGAGGGGTGACCATTATTCAATGTAAAGTGAATTGGAGCAAGAGTCGAAGAGGGGTGACATTATTCAATGTAAAGTGAATTGGAGCAAGAGTCGAAGGAGCCGGAAGCGCGCCCATGATCACTTCCTGTTTGGAACGTGGCCACTAGCATGTTAGCTATGTCCATTTATACATACAGTCTATGGCAGTACCTGCCGGACTAAAGAAAAGTGTGAAGGGGAAGAGGGGCGGGGTCTGGAAGTATAAAGAACAGTGTGATTGGTGTAACAGGTATCCACGTGTCAAACTCCGCCCCTGCAGTCAGGTGGGATAGGGGGCATTACGGGATATTACAACTGCCACGGGAAACACCTTGATTTCAAAAACTTCATCCATGACCACTGTGATCATGACCATATAAATAACACTGACTGAAGCTTAGTCAAAGAAAATGTTCTCTTGTTGTCAGTGTTTAGAAAGTCTCAAAACTTGTGCGTGTGTGTGTATGCGTGTGTGTGTGTTGATTTATGGTTTAGTGCAGCTTTCCCTTTGACAATGACTGGATTCAGATGGAGTACAGATGGCAAAGATGGCGACTTAAACACACACTCATGTTATTTATTGGCACTTGGAGCTAACAAAGGAGTGTGAAGTCTGGAGGGCTGGGGTGGGGGAGTCACTTTTACTGCATCTTTATGGAGGAACATGACAGAATTCTGATGGATTCACTGCTATATTTGCCACATAATTAACTGATGTGTTCAATGAGACAGAAAATATGCCACGCAAATTAATGTATGACCACGAGTTTGTGATTAATGTTTAGAGTCATTGTGTCGGAACAGAGGAGACAAAAAAGAGTCGGGGAAACTCCAAATCAGAAATGGAGAATAGAACTGAACAAAAATACTACTGGAAACTGATACAACTGATACATTACAAAAGCTTTAAATGATTATATTTCCTGTAAACATATTTTTTGGTCTTTCTTGGCTTTTGTAGACCTTTTATACTTGTTAACCTCATTTGAGCCATTCTTTAACCTGTGTCTTTGAGTATCTATTATAATGATTTGATATTTTGTGTTTAGTTCAGAGTTGACGCCTTGTGTTGTTTATATATTGTTGTTAATGTAACTGCTTTTGTATGTGACATTTGGTTGCTATGCCGACAAGTTTATGTGAAGGTTTTTTTTGGTCAGTTACTGGTCTCTTTTAGAGTCTGGCTCTAGGGAGTTGAGGCTGCTGTTGTTTTGTTCTTGTTTTGGCTTGGGTTACGGCCTACAGTAGCCCTTGTGCTCAGAAAATACGACTAGAAGAAATTTGCCGTGTTTCCTTACACCAGAACGCTGCGCTATTATGTTGGTATTATGCATGTTTTTAGGTTGTTGGGGGGAACAGAGGGCCTCTATGTGGAAAAAAGCTTTAGTCACTCTACCACTATATGCTACCTTCACTTACATTTTCGAAGCACGTGCAGTTCCTTTGTTTAGCATTCAAAAGCACAGTGCATTATGTCTTAAAACGTCAAAAACAGAGCTAGTTCATTTTAAACAGCAATCCATGCCTCACTTTCCTAACACATTCCTAGCATCCTAAATATTCACCACACTGAGTCTGTAAGTACTTTTCACTACTTTTCAGGCCAGAGTGGAGTTTGGCCATCACACCGCTGATAACAACAACTAGCATGTTAACAGTGCACCAGAGTTACTTTCTGACTGACTCTAAGAGTAGGTTTTACTATATATCTGGACCAAAACTAATTTTACTTTCTTGCATGGAATTGGGTGCAGTCCCTTTAATATACTGCATCTGTAATTTCTTGTGTGTTAATGCTTTGAGAAAACATAAAAAGAACAAAGCTAATTGTAAACTACTTTTTCCTCTTTTGCTCCACATCTGCCTCGACAACACACGTCACATTTGCAACCCTTTACAAGGCGTTGGAGTTTGTAAACCACCAGTGTGTCAAATGCTACTGCTATAAATATTCTCTCAGCTTTAATAACTCTGCTTTGATCTTGTCGGCAATTACAAGAGGGATGTGGCACCTTTTCACCATCTGACCGTTTTCTCCGCGGAGCCCACTCCTGGGAAAGACACCATTGGATTTTTCCTTTCCATTTGCTGCATGAGTGGTTTGTGTGAGCTGAGCTTTTGGGTGGCTTTTGTCTCTCTCCTCTCTCTCTCTCTCTCCTCTGTTCACTGTTTTACACTTGACATTTCTTCTCCATATAGGTCGCTCCCCATAGACACCATGAAAGGGAAGAATCAAGCAAACAAAGCAAAAAAGGAGTGTTTTGGTGACATAAGAGAGATAAGAAGGGGTTGGAATAACTAGTAATAATTCTAGCAGAAATAGGCCTAATAGTGGCTTAGATAAACATTGCACTTTCCAAGGTTCAAGTGCATTAAAAATATTCCTTCAATCGGTGAAAGACTGTGGTCACAGACGCCCTGGATTTTAAAGGACATTTTGAGCTTTTAACAATGTTATAACACTGTTCCCTCATCAGAAATATAACTGGAGTCAAGTAAAAGTACTGTTACTTCTTTCATTAATCCTGTTAATGTGATTTCCATGCTCTGAGACTCAGAAATCACAGTTTCAATTTTCCCCGATGTCAAAAGGTTGAAATCTTGTACCTTCTTTAAGTCCATAAACATCGCAGTTGCTTTTTTTTTCATGGCTCCAATCCAATACCTATCCAACACACACAATCAAATTATCAAATTATCAACAGCCACAATGAGGTGTCTTGTCTTGTCATATTCTATACTTTTAAAATGATACATTTTATTTATTGTTTTACTCAGAAACTCCAATCTTTTAGTACTGTAATTCCATTATCATGTACTAAAGTCTTGTGATGACTTTTTGACTTTTTAAAATCTTATTCAGGAACATATTTTCTCCATATAGGTCAGGCTTCATGCATGAAAGCAAAGGAACCACGCAGGCACACAACAGGACTATTCCGACAACCTGTGAAGCTCCACAGCGAGAGGGAAGTGCTAATTACCTTATTTGGATTTCCTCTCTTGTGCGCGGTTAATTAGGAAATGAAGGATGGTGTTTTGTGCGTTGAGGAATAGCTGTATAAACTCACTGAAACTGCTTGATTATGCTCAGGTATCTTATAATAGAGTTTGAGTGAGGAGCCAAACAGATCAGATGTGATTAGCCCTGTTCACTGCACACAAGCTGTGAAGTATGGGAGCTGAGGAGGCCCAAAAATGTAATGTACAATAACAACTGTAAACAAGACAAATGTAAGCTAATTCAGTGACCTTTGGATTATAAAATATGCAAGATAAAAAGTACAGTAGCCCAACAAAATACCTTGTGATATCATTTATTTTGACTATTTTTTTATGATTTTAGCTTTGCATTGGTCTTTTTTACTTTGTTCCACAGTATAGTATTCAACTTTTATCTCCATGCCATCAAGCCAAGTTACTTATCAGATCAATGGAGTAGCAAGCCCACTCACAGTGATAAAGACTCCAAGCTTTAATGGTATTTATATGGCACTAAAACAGCTATACTTAAATAAAAGATAGATAACTTCAATGTCACTTTAGAACATTCCAAGCAAAGCAATAACATCTCTATGGAGAGAAGCAGATAGCGGACCACCAGTCATCTTTAAAATTGTTTTACAAAACCCCAAAGCTTTACCTTTGTATTTATTTGTCTTTCTTGAACCTTCCAGGCCACCATAGAAACCCGTTTGAAAT
Source organism: Periophthalmodon schlosseri (assembly GCA_000787095.1). NCBI lineage: Eukaryota > Metazoa > Chordata > Actinopteri > Gobiiformes > Gobiidae > Periophthalmodon > Periophthalmodon schlosseri. The sequence continues at coordinate 38,367 of KN484753.1, forward strand.
TCCAATCTGATCTGAATTTTAAGCGAGGGATTTTTGCACTAGGCGCAGACACACAGAGACACAGAGAAGGCGTATTGGGTGAGGCGTTCAAAGCTCTCCATCATTCTCCGCTGAAGTCAAACAGCACGGCCTCCAGATAGAGTCATTTGTAAGATAAATAAAGCTGCATGTGGCGCCGTGGCCTCCTGATCCAGACAAAGGGAGTGTGCTGGGACGTCCCGCTCTGTCATCTGTCCCCTGAACGCGCCTCTGCCTCCCAACAATCAGCTGCATGATGTGTCTCCAGAGAGGGACATGCCTGGGGAAAGGACTGCCTCTTAATCATGAGAGGCCCACTTCCCATGTGCTAGTACTGTGACTACTACATGTCTGTATAAAGCTAACACAAGATGCTCTTAATGTCATTTGCATACTGGTCGTAGTGTGTAGTGTGGATCTATTTTCAACTGGGCTGGCTTGGTTTTCAAGGTGATGTAGAGGTCATTATAACACCACTCAAACATGAAAATGAAACAGGACGATGATGATAATTTGGAGCTCATATGGAAGCATCTTGACTGAATCCTCAGTCTCCTTGTTAAGAGGAGGGTATGTTTACCCCTTTGCCAATCTGTGCAGCAGTTGTGACTTCATACTGCCGTTGTGTCATTTGGCAAGACATTTCATCTTACTTCCTTCAAGTGTCTCCTTTGAGTGTCCTGTATCGATTCAGAAAAGTGGGTTATACATTCGTATCGATTCCTTTAAAATTTGAATGTGTTAATATTCAGTATGTTAGTTTGATAGTTGAGAGTCATATTGTGTAATGCCCCTGTATTCTGCTGTAAAAAGTAATATCAAGGTAAATTCAAATGTCCTGAATTAAAAGCATAGTGACTTAATTTAATTTGATTCAATTTGATTTGACCTGGCAAGTAAACCTATCCAATAGAACAAGATATTTTTAATACTACATGCAACTTTTAACTTGATTTGCATAGGTAATGGAAAAATGATAATTGATCCAATTTTTATGTAGGGCTTTTCCATCTTCATGCACACCTTCATACACTAGTGTACGCAGACACTGGGGGCGAGGTAGGTTAAGTGTCTTGCCCAAGGAAACAAGGACAGTATTCTTTTTGTGGGAGCTGGAATCGCACCGCCAACCTGTGGGTCTCACCGCTCTACCAATGATGTTTATGTCGAGAATGGGATTCAAACTGCCAACCTTCAGATCAGTGGACAAACACTATCAACTGAGCTACTGTCGCTCAATGCACAATCCAGGCTCCTCTTTTCCCCCGTTTCAGGTTTCCGGACTCTGAGGTTTATATAAACACTCAAAATGCCTGAGTGGCTAATTACAGCTGTGGACCACAACATGGCTCATCTCTTCAAATGGTGTTTGGCATGTACTGGTTCATTCTGACAGAGGAAATCCATCTCTCATCAAATCCCCTACATTAGGCCCAGGTACTCCACACCACACAGTAGCAGAAAGCATTAGATAGACTCGTCATTTGTAACAGGGACCCACAGGACCACATGGAGAGCAGGGTGAGGCGTGACCACCCCAGGCACATTTGATAGACACCGACTGAAAGAGGAATTACATGTGATGCGAGATCAATAAAACCAACACATGAGGAATCTGCAGTCAGTCAACAGCCTATAACCCATGGAAAAGTGTTACAATTAAAAGTTTGTAACTGTAGCTGAGTGAATAAGTGGACATTTACTAACATTTACATTTGGGAAAACATGTTGGATGATCCGAATTTGGAATACATTTTCTGCATTTGCGTTATGAGTCATTTGAAGGTGTCTCCACTTATGATGGATTATGAAGAATAAATGAATGGTTGTTGATAAAAAAAATAAAAAAAAACCTTATCAACGTACTATAGTTCATAAGTTGTGTAAATAAGAGGAAAAATTACATTTACTTATGTGCTTGCTTACATTTACTTTACGTTACATTTTAGGGCAGTGTTTTTTTGGGTTTTTTTGTTTTGTTTTTTTTTGAGTCAGATGATGGCAAATCCTGATTCAGTCATCTCCACTTATGCAATTAAGGAACAAGCAGGAAGATTTTTTTATACATTATTAGGCTATTTATTTTTGGCATGCAGAAGTTAATTTCACTATCAGTAGTACTACAACTATATATTAGTTAGAATATGAAAGATTATATTATGTATTAGTGACTCATTAGTTTTTTTTTGTTTACTTTAACTTGGACATTAAAGAGGAGGTATTATGCAAAAAAAATGTGCTTTCTACAATGTTACCATCTCATCAAAACCATCGTACTTGAAGAGATTTTAGATGTCATCCATTTATGTTTGAGTACTTTAGCAATCTCTCCTGGGCCCTATTCATACCCTATTTGAAATATTGACTTATATATTATATTATTAAGTTTAGACAAAAGAAGACATGGGCAACAATAAACACTCACTGCCAATTTACTTTAACCCTTTTTGTTTTAAGTGATTAAGTTTCAAAAGAATTTTTAGTTTAAAAACCTCTTAACGTTCCGACGGCCGTCGCCCTTACTTTACAACTTCACAGCAATGTGAATGTGTGAATATTTCTGCTTCACCCACACAGACAATCTACACATCA
>JACM01031205.1:0-27610 GCA_000787095.1 Periophthalmodon schlosseri
TGACTATAAATGTGCCTTTAAAGTTTTTAGGGTCTTTTTTGTTTGTTTGTTTCTAAATGTGACCTCAAAACTGTAAAGGGGCATTTATTGTTAAGTTCTAGTTTTTTTGTTTTATTTTTAAATATTTGATAGCAAGATTTTTGTTTTATTAATCACAAAGTTATTTGAAACCTTTAAAAGAGTTCACAAACCAGAATGCTGCACTACATTTGAAAATGTTCGTAATAAGATGTTTTTAAGATGTTTGGCAGACAAAACAGATTTCGATTGTGCAAATGTTCTGAAAACTTTAAACACATCCAGATGTTTTGTATCCATGTTTCTTGGCTTGGTTTTTTATGTAGAGTTGATTCCCACCACTGTTGAAGTTAAAATTCAGGAGAAAATGGGTCATGACACTCGGGCTTAGATAATGGCTAGTATAGTACCTTAACAAATACTTAATTAAGTCTAAATAGTCTTCACTTTAGAAGTGTTTACAAAACAGTATTAGTTACTGGTTGAAGTGATCATGAACTAATGGTGTTATTCAGACATTTTTTCATTATCACAGGCCTAAATATTGTGAAAATTCTGTTATTGTTTCTCTGGAATTCGGCCAACCTTAACAAATACTTAATAAAGCCTTATTAGTCTTCACTTTAGAAAAGCTCTCAAAAAGACTTAACTAACAGGTAATAGAAACCTGAATTATCATTGCATTGCAGGATTAGTAAATCATTCTCTCATAGTTTACTAATCATTAATAAGTGTTTGAGTTGATACATAAATATGCATTTACACATACACACACAAATGGTTAGTTAAGGAGGAACTAAGTGTGAAATAAGTATGAGCAACTTTACACAACAACCAATTAATTGCTAATTAAGTGTTAATTAAGGTCGTAATTAAGTAGTTATAGTAGTAGTTATTAAGTTATTAAGAATCATTATTAATTAAGTGCTTGTTCATTATTAATTAAGTGTTTGATCATGTTTTATTAAGGCTAAATAGGGTGTAGTTATTATAAAGTGTTACCAATAAAACAAACCCAGGATAGTTATATCTAGTTGTTTATTGAAAATTATAGAAAATGAAATGAACATGTGTGAAAGTAAATAAAATTAAGGTGGGTTTAATGGGACAAAGGCCGACTTTGTCACAGTACTTCACAAGAATTTGTTCTTGAGACGGCTCCTTATTGAATTGGCCTTAAGGGTTCAGCAACTCCTTATTCCAGGCTGAAGCTTTAAAAAGCAAATCTATTATGTACATCAAGTCAAGTATGTATATACTGTACATCTGTGAATGGTATATATTTACCAGTTAAAATAAAGAAATGCTTCTGAAATTGTATTGTTGCCAATAGAAACAACACAATTGTACCCCGTGAACCATGGCTATGGAGATGAAATATTGAGTCAGTGGTTCAGACAGTCCCACTTGATAAGCGCCTCAGTCATGCAGAAAAACATCTTCCACACTCTCATAATGTAGGCAAAATACCATTTACATGATCCATCGCCTCCAGATAATGTCTGCCTGTGTGTGTGCGTGACACCCAGTCACTTAAGGACTTTTCTTTATGTCCTTAGTTTTTGTTTGTAAAGTTAGTATGGAAAAAAAACCACATAAAATATACATTACTGAAATACTGAGCCACTGGCAATCAAATAGTGTGTAGGAAAAACAAACAAGTTTATTTCATTTACGTTCAGTCCAATAACTGCAAGAAATGCATTAGGACTTTTCTTTGTATCTCTGACACTAAATAATACATCCATGCTATGATTCCATACATACCTGCATGAATAACTGTCTATAGGGACAAGAAATGAAGTTATGAAAAGATTGTTCAAACCTTTTACACACTTTGAAAGAACTCAGACTCTCGCACATGAGAATGCGCAAGGTTTTCAGATGTGTTTAACTTCTTATAAAAATCCAGAGATTATCTTTATGATATATATTTTTTTCATATATACTGGATCATTTTATTGAATTGTCTTTATTTATTGACAATTACCACATGCCTCTATCACCATGTACTAATTTCTCTTTTGAATTTCAGATTACAGATTTCAATATATCTTCATCAAAGACGTGTGTACCTTTAGCTGGGATACATTTTTAGCCTGCAGAGAAAACCTGACCAAAGGAGTGGATTTGATCAAACGTTGAAGGGAGCCTTACATTGTAAACTTATTAAAGTGATTAAACCTGAGCCACACAAAGGCTGTGTCCTTGGTGTTTGTTCCAGGGTCAGGCTGTGCTCCTTCATGACTAACAGGGCCACACGGACTTTCACACATGTCTGTTAAATGTAGTGGGAGGAAATGGGTCTTTGGGTTTGACCTGCGCTGTGGAGACATGCAGGTGTGAGGACAGCTCTCTGACACAGAGACCACTGTGCGGCTATGTCCAGAGGATGGAGAGCAAGAAGGAAAGAAAGTAAGATACAGACTATAGGATAAGGCAGGGTGGTCGCTGTTTGAGTGTGATGTAGTTTTCTCTGATGTACTTTTTCTGAAACTAAAGTATAATTAAGTGATGCGTCTGTTGTTGTGTAAATGAATGTTTAATGTTTTTACCTGCATTAGTAAAACGGATGAAATTTACCTGCTGTGCTAGCTATGGTTGCCTGGGTTGCTTCTTCAATACTGTACAAAGATGTGAGTCTGGTCATCGGTGAATCTCCCCGTTTTCTAATAGGCATGACTGATGGGTGGATCAGCCAATCAAGGCGTGGTCCGTCCATATTAAAAAAATAAAGGCAAAAAATATCACAGGGAGCTGAAAAACATAGCGGATTTCTGCAGAATCAATGAGCGAAGAACTGTGTTAATCTGAGGTGAGATAAATTTGATTTTATTTGTAAATCATAGGTGACCAATGAGCTCCATCGTTTCACATGAGCCACTGAAAAAAAGAATGAATCTGATTGCACAATCACGTTTGACTGGACTTGAGACATAACAGAGGATGTGGGGACCAGACTGATATCAATCCAAAAAATACAGAGAGATATCTTTCTGGATTTGCCAGGCAATAACTATGACACATTTATATTGAAGCCGCTTCCTGATACACTGATAAACATTGAGCAAAACTGATCTTGCCCCAGTACAGTTCAAAATATATAGTTCCAGCTTTCATATATTGAACGGTAAGTTGATATAGTAATTATCATGACGTGCCTACCGTGACAGCAAAACTCTGTACTCGTCTCTGAGAATAGTGAAAAGCGCTCATCGTGGTGAATAATTAGGATATTCAGAAAGCATAAGGTAAGTGAGGAATAACTTTGGACCAATGCAAAGCATTACTTACTTCTATTTTTCACAGTAGCAATCAGGCACAGCACCTTTAATATACAGTGTCCTAATTCATATAAAGACATTAATTAATACAAAAATTACACTTAGCAAAAACATGCCTTTAATCTTGAAAGTTTTCAAATATGTAAACAGATTATTTTGCACTTGTGCACCTTACTAGTAGGTTTATTTTTTTCATTCCACACTAAAATGCTTTATTTGAGCAATGCGGAGTAATATTTTGTGAAGAAAAATATTTCAGTTCTAAATCTTTGACCACTGACATTCTTTTCTGTATAATTTTCTTTTTGTTTCAAGGTTTTAATTTGTAAAAAAATAAATAAATAAATCACTTTACAATTTAATCTCACCTTCTCCAACCACCCCCAGAAGATTTCATTCCACGAACATTATGAACTCAGCATTTAAGCAAGAGCCGTTTGGAGAAGGGCATTGGGACCAAAAGTAATGACAATCAGCTCCAAGTGATTATCTCAAAGCGACTCGTTCATAGTGATAAAGCTAATACATAATGCAAACCACTCATCATCTGAGCAGAACCCAGGCCAATATGTCTCTGATGGAGCACATGATGGCTCAGAGGGGGCCTTGAAATGAATGCAACTTTGACCCACATTTTTACCCGCCCCTTTAAATTAGAAATCCATACTTCATTTCTCGGGCAAGAACTTGTGTTTTAGCTATATTGGCCCATGTGGGTACTCACTCAATGCTTTTTTTTCCCCGCACTCTTGAAAAGTGGGTCTGATGGAAGGAGAGTTGACCTTTAAGAAGTGCATATAAAAGGTTAGACTACTTATTTCACTAAAACGTAGTTAAGGCAATTTGGTTTAAGACAGGTTTTTGCAAAAAGAATCCCACTTTTCCCAGTTTCCCAGTTTTCTCTAGTTTGACTTTTTAAAAACTTTGACATGGGCAAGCAAATGTGAATATGATGTAATTTGTAACTGTGTCCTATGGCAGCCACACTGCAAACAAGGGCCAAAGCTGATTTCACAATATGATTTGACAAATAGATATATGACAATGGACAACACCGTTATTTAGTCCAATGAGGTTCATCTGGTTTTCCGATCATTTATTTTAATAGATAGATTTTTTTTCAGACCAAGGTTTAGTTTGTTTTCATACCTGACAGTTTTGACTGCTCACTTGCGATCTTCCTCAGAGTGGTCATGTGATGTTGCTGTGACGTGTTCGATCAGCTGATTTAAACAGGTTTTGGCACTGTCTACCGGTGGAGGCGGGACAACAGCGCCATCTGCAGTCTGACCTCTTCAGGACAGTATCCCAGGTGTGTGAGAGTAAAAAGGCCCCTTTGTCCCAGTTTAAAGTCCCCTGGTCGTGTTTGCACATTTTGATTGTCTCCTTAATCCAGCAACGATGTTTCTTGTCCTCTGTCCCAATGATGTTTGTTCCATCCGGATCAGATGACCAGACATGTCACAGCAATATCATGTGACCACTCTGAGGAAGAGCGCCAGTGAGCAGTCGAAACTGTCAGGTATGAAAACAAACTAAGCCTTGGTCTGAAAAAAAGAATCTATTTGTGTATTAATGACATAGATTGAAGGATTGCATTTTAGAATTAAGCGGTACTTCCTGTACTTTTTAACTTTTCTCTCAACTTTTCTTAGGTCAGATTTGCACCCACATATTTTTAGAGCGAAATAAGTTTGATTTTCCTGACTAAAGGGATTACGCTTCGGCTTAAAGTGCAAGAGGTAAAGGTCCCTAACTGTAGTTTACTGAACATTTGACAGAATAAGGAAATCTGTCTTTGTTTGTGTCTTCCATTTTGTGGTTCAGCTGGGATAAGGCGTGATGGATGTCCCCGCAGTGAAGATGTGACTGGTGCCGCATCAGACGCACTATTAGATACAGATATGAAAATATATATATCATACATTATACTACTATTGATAGCTTTCTCAGAGTTTGCTGTGACTGTACACTGCTTTTAAAACGAACGCTGGTGACTTTATGCTTTAAAACTATCGTGTTGAATATGACGCTCCCATTTTGGGGGATTACATGAAATATTCCACAGTATGGCATTAAAATCTATCTAGCATTTATTTGATTGTGGGTGTCTTTATAGCTCAAAAATATCTTGAAAAACATGCATTCTTACTGAAAGCAGTGCCGCCTCTTCACAGATTTACTCTGTAACTTGGCCTGGTATCAGTAGCTTGTCTCCATGGAGGTATATACATTTAATGCCAATCTTATTTAAGGCAAAGCAGTAATATCTCCATGGAGACAAGCGGGTGGCCTACGAGATCTCTCTGTTGTCTGTTTTGTGGAAAAATACTTCCCAGATGTTCAAAATAACTTAGTTTATTTATGGCATTATGTTGAACTGCTGACTGATTTCAATATTCTGCTTGATTTGCCTTGGGTGGCTGTGTGACCTTCCTCGTGCGTCCCCGACATTTACCTGCTTACCCACACATAATATACAGATTACGTCAGGGTCAGGGGGCCGTGACGCAGCCGGGACCCTCCGTGTGTCACATGTCAGCTCGTGTAGCTCATTCACTGACATGAGATGGGTTGATTAAGCAGGACTAATAAGGAGAGGTGACTGCCGCATGCTGTGTGGAGAGAGGGGGGGGGGGGGGGGGGCACCGCTACTGGCAAAGAACGCCGGCTTTAGAGAAGGTATTCAGCACATGTTTTAATTGGGTCTGAGAAAGTATGTTAGAGGTGTACAGTGTGAAATGTGTGGTAGAGAGTCCATCACCGGCTTATGTCCATGGCCATGTCATTGCTTTGCCTGGAATGTTTTCTGTGTAGACTCTGCACACCTGACAGGGAGACAGGTGCGTTGGAGGAGAGGCACTTGAGTGAGGTTTTAAGAAGGCTCCCGCACACGGTCTCACTCTCGGTTCACTTTTATTAGTACAACATTTTGCTCCTTCTGACCTTCTTCAGGCCTCTTCCTCTCCCCTTATATAAGTTAAGGGACTGCCCCCTTATGAGTAATCAACCGATCACAGTGAAAAACATATACATTCACAAATAGACCCCAATGTAATCGCAATATTGTACATAATTCACTTTGCACCAGTCTTTTGTGAGTTAAAACGCTTGGACAGTGATTAGAAAAATAGCTGGAATGGTCCAAAGTGTGGCATTAAACATATCTATCTTGCATTTATTTAGTAATGCCATACCGTGGGACATTCCAGACAGTTTGCAACATATAACATTTTATATCAAGGGCAATATTTTATTTTTTTTTGTTGTTTTCCCCATTTTCGCTCATATTATTACATCAAAACAAGACAATTTGGACCCGTTTGCCCAATTTGCCACTTTTCTTAAGCTTAAACCAACAGTTATTTTACACATTTATTCCTTCACTGTTTTAGTCTAATATTAACACTGCACAATGTGATCCGTGTCCTGAGTGGAGGATAATTGCACTGCACTCACTCATGTGCAATTAACACACAGTTATGGTCGACTAACTGCTGTCTAGTGTATCAGACCAGAGGAAAATAATTATAATAATTGTCATTGTTTATTAATGAGCATTTCAAACTATTTTTATCAATGAGACTTTTTTTTTTTTTTTTTTTAAGTGTTGCATGTAAAGGCGAGTGATTTCAAATCTCGGACTGGTATGTTATGCATGTGAATCAAAAAGGCCGAAGGAGCAGCTGAAATACTTCTAAAACCAGAATGTTAATTTTAGATGTCCTGATTAAAGCAGACCAGTGCAGCCCAGAACACTTTTCTCAGTCTATAGATGAAAGTCTTATGATGAAAATGGAGACTAATATGTGCATTTGATCATATTCTACTGTTTGAATATACTGTGTATTTTGGAGCACCATCTAGAAACAAACTAATGGGTTACGTGGCCTGGGGCAAATGGCTGCTACAGTGTTTGGTGCAGGGGAGTATCACTATCAATAAAGTATTGATAAATCGATACTGACTCACTGACATGTTTCTCAGTATCTTTCAGGGACATGTTTACTCTGTCGTAACAGTTTTATTACACTTTTTTTTTTTTAATCAATTGTTGCCTTAATTTGCTGTCTATTGATACTTTGCAGCTGACGTCATCAACATTCTCTGGAGATGTGATGCTAACTGGAGGCTCTGCTTTGTCTGAAGTCTGAAGTTTGACTTTAATCTGAACTTTGTTTTAACACAATCTGACCATAAAGAATTGATTAGATGGAACTACAACAGGTGAGCTAATTTGTTTTGTTAAAAAAAAACTGGACTGCAGAATTGGAGATGTTGAGATTCTCTTTGTGGCTGACTGTATGGAGGAGTGGGTAGTTAGCTTGAGCAGAAAGCTAAATGCATAAAATATCCAAATGAAATAAAAACATAAACTTTCACATGCCAGTAAAAAAAGCATAACTCCAGAAATCATTGTTGAGCTTGTTGCAAATCTTTTAGTCCATTTTGCCTTCCCTTCTGCCAGTTTTGTAAATTGTTTCTGATCACTGTTGAATGGCCCCTTTAATTCTGAGCCGGATGCTGGTAAGGACAATGTGATGTGTAATTTATGGCCTGTAATTTGTGGAGAGCAACAATGGCTGTTCAAAAGATGGTTACTTAGAAATCTGGCTAGCACAAGTACTTTTTTCCTTTTTCACAAATCAGCCACCACACTCAGAAATATCTCTCGGAACATTTTTTACAAGCTATTGTTAAACTTGAGCTTTAAATCAATCTTTTTCTTTGTACTGGATTGTTGGTGCAAATAGAGCAATACAAAGAGTTGGTTGGTTGACAAATAGAAAAGCCTCATTATGTACATTTATTTATGACAGAAAGTGAACAGCATTGAGTGTTGAATTTGGCATTGGCAAGTCAAAAGTGTTTGTACAGCACAAATCATACAGAGACTAATTCAAAGAGCTTTACAGAATGAGGAAGACATTGAAATCTCAATGCAAACAAAAACAACATAAATATCATAATAAGTGTATTTTAAAGGAGACGAGTGCAGAATAAAAACCTTTCAGTCATATGCACAGCTAAACAGAACTGTTTTGAGCCTGGATTTAAACATTGTCAAAGTAGAGGCCTGTCTCACATCTTCACGAAGACTGTTCTAGATTTTAGCTGCATAGAACTGAAATGCTGCTCCTCCATGTTTAGTCCCTTGACGTGCATTTCCATGAATCCGTGATGTTATGATAGCAATATATTCACAGAGGGACATTTTGTGAAGTGTATAAACCAAGATCATGGCATGAGGAATGAAATCCCCTGTACTGGATTATTAAAGACCTAATGTGCTTGTGTCAGCTGTATAGCTGTAATCTACGACACCCGTGGATCATTATGTTATAATTTGCAAATTTTAAATCACAATATTCATCTAAAATGACTTAATAAATGAAACAAGTCTGCTTTCTTCTGCATTAGAAAACTGTGGTACCCAACGGGAGCTGACGTCGCCGTCACAACAGCTGTAGCTGTAACGGATTTTTTTTTCCCAAAATGACTACACGACTCTACCGAATCCTACACGTATCACTGATTAAGAAATTAAAATTAAAGAATGAGATAGTGGGCATATGCCGGTGGTGGTGATAAGGGGGATTGATCGGCAATATGGCATTTTGAAAATAACAGATTAAAGATTTCTCAAACAGGCACAAACTACTCCAAATACAACTATGAGATGGGAAACAACTATAACATGTCTAAAAGCTCTGAAAAGTCCATTTTGTGTAATAGGTCTGCTTTAAAGGATCTACCAACTGATCCCAATATTAAAATGCTTAATGTGCACAATCATATAAACAGATTTTTATTATTATTATCCTGCAGTAGTAGTATATTTTAGAATCAAAATATATCTCCTAATTTCCTTCCCCTGCAGTACAACTTACTAAGATCTTGCCTTTGTAGCAACCTTGGTTTGGAGAGTCTGCACTTGAATAAGAGGTCAGGGGAACTGAACTGCTGTCGAACCACCAATAGGATGCATTTGATTTTGTCAGGAACGATTTAGCAGTTGCGCCGGGTGTGCCAGGAGTGTGTCAGCCCTGTTTAGGCTTCCTGCACTGGGTTTACCGGCATCAGGGAGCCCCTCTCTACTGACCATGACTGGAGCTGGCTTGCAAATGCATTGGGATTACCGTCACAGTGCACTCGGACACGCCCTGGACCACACACACACGCACACACACGCAAACACACACACACAGCGGATAAACAAGGCTGGGTAAAGGAGATCTTAATGTGTTTCTACATGTAAACCGCGGTCACCGTGAGATTCAGCAGCACCAAGTGAAATCTGATTAAATATTCACACATACATATTCTATGACCACACACGTGCAGACGGACTGTCTCTTTAAATTAGACCTAAGGAGCCAAAGTGGGACTGGAGGAATGAAGTGCACACATACTTCTAGTGCTAAACACAGGCTCGAGAAAAAAGAACTAAGATAAAGATTATGCAGAAGACTTGAAAAAAATAGTTGACTGATTGGTGTTTTAGTCCTGGTTTAAGTCCAGTTTAGTCCTGACAGAGACTTGGTTCCGTTCTAGTCCTGAGTAATAATAACTACACATTGAATAGGCTTCATAAAGCACGAACAAACACATGATTAATACTGAACAAATGTGTTATTAAGAATGATTCAGGCTTTTACTAGGCCTGTCATGATAATTACTATATTGAGTTATCGTTCAATACATGACAGACGGAACAATAGTTTTTGGGTGGCAATATTTATCGTGGGGACTTTTCTTTGTACTAATGGGAACTATTTGGTCATTTTTCTGTACTATGATGAGATTTGAGCTGTAGAAGGTTGATTTATGAATTTCTATGACTCATTATAGATAGAAACTAGCTACTTAACTCTCTGTGTAATCCCTCAGTCGTCCAGGTCTGATCCATAGTAAAAGAAAGAAACTAGCTCTTAACTCTCTGTGTAATCCCTCAGTCGTCCAGGTCTGATCCATAGTAAAAGAAAAATCTAAAATCTGTCAACTGGACAAAAAGTTGTAGGAGTGAAGATGTTTCGCTGCTCATCCAAACCGCTTCTTCAGTTCTGGTCAGATTACGGGTGGACACCGCCTTATATCTGTCTGAGGGGAGGAGCTAACTACACTGAAACTAAAAACACCTACTGTTTACAGTTTCTGTTTGTAGGCTGGGTCAGCTGACGTAACTGTTGCATTCTGTCATTTACTTATTGCATGGTTTGGTTTTAATATTATCGTTCATCATCTATATTTACTTCAGCGATATATCGTACTTCAAAATGTGTTATCGTGCCAGGCCTAGCTTATACCTACTTTTTAGGCGTAGATGAGACGTTTTAATTTACGCTTTGTAAAGTGACCTTACATTTTGTGAGTTGTGAGTGAATCATCATCTCCAAGTTGTTGTTTTCTTTTGTTTTTTTTGCCTTTTTTTTTAATGAATGTCTCTGCTCTCACGGTGCAGTCAATGGCATTCAGCTCCACAGCCAAACACAACTAGATGCTTTTTCAAAACAGCATTGAATCACAACGTTTATAACAGCAGATACAATATCATGTTCACCTATTCACACTCACTAACCGATTTACAAGAGAGGCAAGCTATCCATTCATAAAATAACGCTACACTTATAGTAACCAAGCGAGAGTTCATCCCAGGGAGGGACTGTGCTGCGGACCCATTCAATTATATGTGTTCCATCTGTATGAATGGATGTGATTCTGCGTGGATTACGCCTGAGCGCTTTGTATTTGGGATTGAAATGATTTTCTACGCGAGCGACGCTAGCTCCCGCCCCTGCTGCCGAGTTACCTTAAGAGCCCTTGACTTCGCACACTACATGTTAACATTATGGGCTCGCTTGTGTTTTGCTTCACACACCGACGTCGCCATCTGCACGCTCACAATGACAGCATACTCTGTTCACACCTAACAGCCTCCATTTCCATATTTAATCAGTGCTGGTAAACAATCCAATACATCTCCCCTTCATAGCGTACAATGATAAATGACAAGGCAGATCCTCCCATTATTACTTCCTAATTATTTCTTCCCTTTGGGTTCATATCAGCCTATTTGAGCGCATATGTGTTTGCGAGCAGCTAAGTCTACCTTGAGGTGAGAAACGTGGGGCGCATTATTTCATGAATTTCATTAGTGGGCCTGAAAATAATTTCCTTGCCAGCTTGTATTGTAATTCCTCTATTGTTGTTAATCCAAATTTAATATGTTGAAAGTGATTACGGGGACAGCGGAGGAGCAGGGCAGCAGGAGCACAAAGTCAGAGTGGTTTTTGATCGTCAGTGTTTTGTTTTTTTTTGTTTTTTTCACTTTTCTTAAGGTTTTAAACACTCTAAGAAAATCCCGTTTATCCACGCCTCTATTTTACGCCATTGTGTCGGCGCCGCTTAGCCTCCTCTATCACATATGAACACAAGCGTTCACTTTCATCTTCCAGTGGCTTTGTAAACAGCGATCATAGTGAATAGTTCAATAATGTGGGTATTCTTGCTTTGAAGACGGGACTAAAGTGTAAATTCATGCATATGAGATCCCGCTTTGATGTGGCTATTTACGTATGGGGATGACAGCAGATCACACACACATGCAAATCAAGAGGTGACACCTTTTCCCAAATCATGCATGAAATAAACACATGGAGAGTTTGTTTTTGCAAATTTATAGACTTTTGAATTTTGAATATTTTTCTACAATTGCAAAATGCTGGAAGATCATGTTAAATGAGTTATTACAGAGAAATAAATAAATACATGAGGGATAAGCTGCGTATCAAATGCTAAAACAACAACAGTTTCCTTTTCATTTTAAAATAATCTTGCTTTGAAGATTGTTGGATGTCACAAATATATTGAGACAATGGCAAACAAAAACGTTTCAAAAAGTCATATTTTGGACTTGTTTTTATGGCAGTATGTTTCGTGGGGGCGATAGTAGCTCAGTTGGTGCTCGCTTGTTGGTGCTTGCCCACTAATCCGAAGGTTACTGGTTAGAATCCCGCTCTTGACGTAAACATCATTAGTAGAGTGGTCAGATCCACTGACCCACAGGTCGGTGGTGCAATTCCAGCTCCCAAGATGAATGCTGTTGTTGTGACCTTGGGCAACCCACCCTGCCCTCAGTGTCTGCGTACACTGGTGTATGAATGTGTGTGTGTGTGTGAATGGGTGAGTGGTTCCTTGATGTAAAGCGCTTTAGGTGCCTTGAAGGTGGAAAAGTGCTATATAAAAATATGACCATATACTGGAGAGTTGAGAAAATAAAATAAAATGAATACAAGATAAATAAATAATGCAAGCCTCAGTTCTTTGATCCCTCACTATTTCACAATTAAGTGTTTTTTTTGTTTTTTATAGCCAAATTCTGCAGAGTTTTGACACAATATTTGATACAATATTTCAATACACTTAAAACCATGAAAAGTGCAGTCCATTAAAATGTTGGCCACATTTGAAAACTCCAGTTCAGTTGAGGTTGCCGTCACGCTCCATTTTCCTCTCAAGGGGGCGGTGTCTCTTCTGTACGAGGACAGAGCACAAATAGGGGTAGCAGCAGCAGCAAGTGTGAAGGACTGAACACAACTGTGGGACACATTATACAGGGCACATGCAGGAAGAGGACAACTACTGTGGAGGGGCCATTCTCATTCATGCTTACATTTATGCTGAGATAAAGCTACACAAAGTTTTTTCTCTGCTCATGGTCGAGAATACTCAGCTACGACGACCTTAACTTATTCAAAACGCAAACAGAAATGCAAACATGGAGCAAGTTAGATGAAACTTCTTATCAGCATTTTGTACAAGCATCGTTTTCCCCCAGCTTGAGATAATCTGCAGATATGTAATTATATTTTCCCTTAAAATGTGTGTAAAATGGTGAACAACATAGCGGGCGACAGTAGCTCAGTAGGGTGTTTGTCCAGTGATCCAAAGGTTGGCTGTTCGAATCCCGCTCTTGACATAAAACATCATTGGTTGAGCTGTCAGAGCCACTCACCCACAGGTTGGCTTTGCGATTCCAGATGCTAAAGATGAATACTGTCGTCGTGTCCTTAAACCACCTCGCCCCCAGTGTCTGTGTAGTATCTTTCAGAGATTTCATAGATTCTTTAACGATGTTGTGAGCAAAGATGAATACTGTCGCCTCGCCCCCAGTGTCTGTGTAGTATCTTTCAGAGATTTCATAGATTCTTTAACGATGTTGTGAGATATTGGGTTTTTCAGCTCAATGGACAGAGCAAGAGCACATCGGAACTAGATATGACTGGGCAACAGTAGCTCAGTTGGTAGAATATTCGTCCACTGACCTGAAGGTTGGCGGTGCGATTCCAGCTCCCACAGATGAATGCTGTCATTGTGTGCTTGGGCAAGACACTTAACTCACCTCGCCTCCAGTGTCTGCGTACACCGGTGTGTGAATGGGTGAGTGGTTCCTTGTCATAAAGCGCTTTGAGTGCCTTGAAGGTGGAAAGGCGCTATATAAAAACGTGACCATGACCATTTACCGACGGGGCAATACACCGTTGTAAGTAATACATGCAGACAGCTTGTCACTCTGCCGCTGTTCCCCTCAAATCCACAGACACGAAGAACGTTCCGATAGTCCAGCGGTGCGACATAAACACAAAAGCATTCTAAAATATGTTAAAGCCTAATTTTGCTTTCTGTTTCAAAGACATAATAGTGACTGACAATTCAATCACTTGGAATAATGGGGATATTTCCATTTGAAATAGAAGTTAAAGCGAATGCTCAGGTGTATTTCGGATCATTATATATGCCAGACACTATTGTTGCTCCATTAGTCTGCACACAAACTGACAAGCACTTTAGATTTATGAACCATTTTCAGTGCAATTGTAAGTGCAGTGAATAACATGTATAATAGCTTCATACATAATTAGAAAACACCATCACAGAGAATCAATCCAATAAGAAAAGTGGTAATTATAGGCAGTGTGACAAAGATGTAGGGATTGTTGAAAAGCCCCTCGGTGAGTTGGCACCGCGGCATGTTAAGTACCAGTGTGTATGTGCACGTATAAAGTGTTTATGGGGTGCGCTCTTGTCTGTGTAGCACATCCATCGCTAATAAACAGCACTCCTTTATTTCCTGCTCTATTAATCATCAGCCTCCAAGTTTAGGTTTTTATGTCACAATCTTTTAAAAAAGGGATTAATCCGCTTTTACACTCTCATCACAGCCAGACACTGCACCTTATTAAGCCCCCATAGGGACCCAAAGTCTTCAAGCAGCTTTAAATTAGTGCTTTCTTTCTCTGTTTGATTTACATCCCGTGATTAAATGGGGGTGAGAGAGAGGAAATAGCTTACATCAGCAGCTTCGGGATCTTTGAATGCAGGAACTGTTACTTTGCTGCAAACTAAATCATTCCAATAACCCTCAGTGTCCGTGAGAATAGTCCAATGGAACAGTGTTAGTCCCTTGTGCTTTCTAGGCACGCACTGCGCTCAAGTAAGAAGTGTCATTTAAATAGACCTAACATGGTGTTTTTGTTAAGACTTAAGTAAGATAGTTTACATTATGTTTATCAGCCCACTGACATGCCTCTGTGACAGTTCATTATGGGCCGTCCATTTGACACCACCAAAATAATGCTATGCATTAATATCTTAAAGGGCCCATGTTACGCTATTTTCTTTTATATTGTCATGTTGTTTCCTCATCACAAAAATACCTGGAGTTGCGTTTTGTTTCATTCACACATTTAACACACAAACCCTGCATATTTAGGCTGAGTTCTTCTCTCAAACGGAAAACATTCTGTTCCATCTTGTGATGTCATGCGGTAATACAGGAAGTGCTCCACTATATTGTTAAACTCCATACACCTTCACTAGAATCATTTGGATAATTTCAGCCCTGGAATCATCAATCTTTACTCAGCAAAAGGTAACAGGAAGGTGTTAATTTGAAAACTACCGCTTCATGACATCACAAGGTGGAACAGAGGATTTTGAGCATTGGAGATGTAGACAGATTAATAATAAAAGGTTACTCAAACATGTGTGAATGAAACAAAACACAACTTCAGGTATGTTTTTGAGGAGGTAACAGCATTATAACATGGTTAAAAGCCCACAAGAGTCAATTTAGCGTAACGTAGGACCTTTAAGAGTCGTCTTGTAAAGATGCTCAAGTTGTTATTTGCTAAGCTTCATCTGTAGCCCAGATTCATGGAAGTTTGGGTGTCAGTCTGCACCATCAGCTCCTCTGCCCAGCACCAAACACTCTCTCACTCACCACGTTCATAAATAGGCAAGCTGGGGGAAGTATCTTCATGAATGACAACGGTAGTGAACACTGCCTGGAGATGAGATCGAACCACCAACCTCCAAGTACGAATACAAAACCTTACTGTAGCTTTGGTCTGTCTATGCTTCCTCCTGTGCGCAAAGTAGTGCATTTTTCACATTCTTTCAATTATGTAATATATGGCAAGAAAATATGCCTACACCTTCATGTTGACATATGAACAAAGTTGTTTTTAGGCAGTGGGCTGTTACAATGATGTTATTACAGAACTCAGAGGCCTCCATTTCTGTGATCTTCAAGGAAGAGTTGGCTACTTGTTTATTCACCATCTCCTGTCTTTGCCTGACTCATCAAGAAATTGAATCAATATACCAACAAGAACAGAATGCTCACTTTGTGCAGAACATATCAAATTTTAATTAAATCTGTTTATGCAAACCCAAGTAGTGAATAATTGAATTTTAAGCAGACTAGATTTGAGTTCTCCCCTGACAAAACAGTTTTTTGTTGTTTTTTTATTACAAGTAATTATACGCTGAAAACTTACACAGGGAAGTAGTTGTGACCAGATGATAAAATAAACATTAGTTTTTTCAGCCATATGCCTTAACATCACAATAACCACCATGCATTTGCCCTGCTATGAGAGTTTATGCTACCTGCTCTGTTGACACTAAACACAGGGAGGGGAAATAAATCATAATACCCATTCAATATGAGCATTATTTACAGGGATACTGAGGTTTTCCTTAGCACCCTTTGGGCCCAATAAGCACAAACACTGAGTACACAAGTACGTCTCATAGGCCTCGTGTGAACGTTTAATCTCAACAGTAATCACATTTAGCATCATCTTACATTTGCCAGGTTGGAGAAAAGGCTTCAAAAGACTTTCTCTTTACAGAAATAAAACAGAAAATGGCTGCATGTAGAGGAAGAAAGCAAAAGGGATTTTGCCAAGTCTGACAGTCGGGGGATGCAAGCTAATTATCCTGTGGTGCTTGGAAGCTGGAGTGCTCATTGACAATCACGGCCTGCTCTCAGGGTGTATATAGCTATTAGGCTGAGAGACAAGGGTTGGCCAAAAGCACTGATCACTGTGGTCACGTCAGCCAAGCTAGATCAATTTGCAGCCTGCAGCCATTTATTCAAATGGTTGGTGAATGTGTCCTCTTGTACTTAGTGTTGAGTGGTACATTGCCGAATAAATTAAATATGATCAAATTGGTTTTGAACATAGTAACATTTCATTAGAGTAATGCAACTTGTAAGTTCAGCAAACTTACACTACAGTTTACAACACAAACTGCCATTCTGAGAATATTTGAATGTTAATTTGAGATTTTTAAAATTTGTTTTGATGGATTTTTTCCCCCAATCTCCAGTGGTCAGTAGTATGCCTCAGATATGATGCAACAGTAATGAACCAGTAACAGCTATAGCTGATGTCCAATGCAGGCTTATAGTTCAGTGAGCTACTGTACTAAGAAGAATGTTTTCACAGGGCATTGGAACACAAAGTAGTATCTTTGTTTTTCCACTTGGGCAAAGAGGTTATGGGGTCCTCCAACCAAGGACGTGTAAAAGGGAATACAGGACAGGAAGAATTTTGAAAATGTAAAGGTTCTGTGTTTAAGACTAAGAGAGAGAGAGAGAGAAAAAAGTAAGATACAAATGTTCAGGTATTTCAGGTCTTTAGCTATAAACATTACTTTTCATTATTAATAATTATCACTATTAGTATTGAGAGATGTCATCACTTTCTTCTAATCCTCTTTCACCACCTTTGACTGCATTGCAGCAATACATCTTTATACTCAGAAGGCATGTAACAGCAAATCCATGGGGACTCATGTATATAGATTTCTATTGAATTTTTTTTACAATACTTGTCATAATAGTTGTCGCACCGTGAAATCTGTTTTACATTGCAATAGCTTTACCCATGAATGTGCTGAAAGAAACCAAGGTCATGCTAGACGAGACAGATTTGGCATGATTTACGTTCCTTGTACATATAAACATTACTTAAAATAAATTGTTGGCGCCCTCTTACTATGCACAGAATTTAGTCCAAGTTCTTCTTAAATGGAGACATCAGCCTGTGCCCATTCATCCAAATGTGTGTAATTGACCTGCTGAAGTGGAGCTGCACCCACTGGCATCTCTTTGAATGAGGCTCCCAGCACAATCACTACGACAGTCTTTGAAACAAACTGGGTCTCACTCTGAGAGTCATATCACACACTAATGACATATACATACTAATGCAGCTCATACTGGTCTCAGACAAAAGAGGAGATGTTATTCTAAGTGGATTGTCTCATTGGAAATGAAGGATATAGGCACAAAAAACACCTGGATAGAGACCTTTTTCACATAACAAGTCTCATCTGTTGATCTCAGACAACTCCTTGAAAATTATATCACTTCTTCTGGCTAGAAATGATATCTATTGCATACAATAAAGATATGGCATTATATTTATAGACAAACATACTGTTTGCCTTCTCAAACGATGGAAGAAATCATTGTTCATTATAATTGACAGGTAAAATTGGATTCATGCATAGCTACTATCGTAAACGTAACAGATTTCTATATTTCTATACAGGCTAATATACTGGTTGTTCTCTTTCTCAAGCACACGCTCACAAATGTCAAGTGGATAATATATCGACACCAAACAACTCTAACAGCTGAGTTGAATCCTGCTGACATGTGCGTATATTATATGTATATGGGAAGAAAATGGGCCATTTCCCTGTTTCAACCAGGACGCAATTTCATATTTGAACTCGGATCTCTTCTTTCGGCTTTATTCCCTTATTCCTCTGCTCCTCACCCTTCTCCTTATCTCCCCCTCCCCTCCTGGCCTCGGCTCCTCCCCCACCTCACCTATGGTTTGCATTAAATCAAATGGAGCACATTAAAGGTGTCATGCGCAGCAGACAATGGCTTTTATGATTGCCTGCTGTGTTGGGTCTGACGGTGCCACACTGCCGTATAAAACACCATTTGTATCAGCTCATTTCATAGAGCCTCTCTCGTCTATTGAAACAGAGCGACAGATCTGGAGTGATATATGGAGGGGGTGTTTGGAGAGAGCAGACAGACGAGCCCAAGTCTGATCTACTGGGCTTTTCCTGAGTCACAAAGTCACAGTTTATGCTGCATTCTATATTTATTTTAGTTCTTACTTTTTAGGCCTGCATTGGCTTTCTTGGGCAGGACAAATAGGGGGTAACAGTGGGGACAGACGTAATGCAACTTTTCAGAGACACGTATCAGTCTCACAACACTGAACTCTGTACAGAGCCCTATAGCCTCGTTTCCATTGGTTCACTTTGGAGCAGATTGGTACGGCCCACAATTGTCTCCACTGTGTAAAGTGAAGCCTCATTGGAGGGGTTCAAAGCGGACCCAGAGGGATGCTAGCTCTCAGAGGGGGTCAGCCTGGTTCGGCTCCTGGATCACGCTAAGGCATGGCTAAACCAAATGAGATGAGAGAGAGTCAGGCAAAAACAAGATGACAAAAAGCAGATATAAATATAAAATAATGATTTCTCACCAAACGCTGACTGGATAAACCACTGTGTCCAGTGATGGCGACTTATATGTTGAGCTCAACATATTGACGCACTAAACATTGATACCTTGTGAGTGTAAGCACCCAGATCAACAGATTCACTACATTATTTCTGATGTCAAGCTGGAAAATGCAGCATTACATAGTATTAGAGGTTGGCATAAAGAAAAAAAAAGTAAAAAAAAAAAACAACAACAACAAAGATATAGAGTAACTTGGAGAAAACACCACTCCAAGCTTCTGATAGAGCTCCTGCTCCTCCACATAAAGGAGAGTTACAGCACATTATCATTTTGGATGACCCCTGAAGCCCCGCAGAGTAAATGAGCACATGTGACAGTTACAGCAGATAGAACTGTCAGGGAATAGAAATGTCTCTATGTTAACCTTCTTGCACTAACACAGAAGATATGCATTTACTGAACCTGCAAAAGTCTATTTTAAAAAAAAAAAGAAAATCAGTCCTACTTTAAGGTCACATTGACATGGCCTTATTACTGCTTGATTCCAATGCAATTCCCCTTTCATATTGCTGTTAGTACATTACCACCGCTGTGCCAGACAATCAGTCTATGTGAACATTTGTTACAAAAGCACTCTGGTTTCCAGACAAAAGACTGATAAAATGGCTTCAAAGAAATTTAAAAATGGAGCCACTGACTGGAGGTGAGAAATTATAAAATAGGTGAAGAAAGAGCTGGCAGAGAGGGGGAGGCTAAATAAATGAACTGGTCTGAATAGGAAAAGAGAGGCAAAAGGGTGGGAGATTTGATATTCAAGTGTAGATAGAGGGTCTTGCAGACAGTGAGATTACCCAGAAATCCCCGACATGATTTAAATGAGGAAGGAGCTGTTAGCAAGCAGGCGGATTTACAGCAAGACATATACAGCCATAGTGATTATTAGGGCCAATCTACCCCTCCCTTCCCTGTGCACCCTGCCCCTCTCCCCTCCTGCCCCATTAGTATAGTGAGCATATTGGGCTTATTAAATTCTAATTGTGTGTAATGGCCGCCCAGGCTCTCCCGGGCCCGCTGTGACATGGCGAGCGTGAGTGGAGGTATTTGTTTTGCTAATTGGAAACCGTTCGGATCCCTTAAGTGCTGGGCTGTTTGCTTTGCTCTGAACACTAGATGGATGGATAGATAGGTAAGCGTAGGTACTGCCGAGGATACGAGCCGGAGCGGTGCAGTGCAATAGGAGCACCTTGGGGGTATTTACTAGCGAGGAGGAATATGAAAAATCAATGAGGACATAATGAGGCACATTTAGAAAATTGTCAAACACACGTGAAAGACCTGTTTATCAAGCAGCATCCGGAGTTTGAGACAAAAGCTGTTTACACAAAGTATTATGGGTAACTAGCTTCAGAAATGATAGCGCAGATAGTATTAATAGTGATAAGAGTAGAGCTTTTATGTAGGATTCAGCTCATAATGTTGTGTTTCTCTTCGCATTGTAAGTGTAAGCACAGCCAGACTCCTTGCTGTATCTCACGGTGTGACAGTATGAGTCCAATTTCTTCTAGGGCGAACCGAGTAAACTACTAAGACGGCATGTAGAGTATAGAGAAAAGCGTGTAGTATTTTTAAACTTCTGATCATTTTAAACAGAACTGAAAGACAGTGAATATGTTTTGAATAATGAACTTCACTTGGCTTGTCTATTTTAATGTATTTGGCAAAGCATGCGTCACAGCAAATAAACAAATGCAATCGCACAGCACTTTTTACCCCAACCAGGAGGCACAGTCCATAGTTCAGAGACTCAGATCCAGACCGCATATATAAATGAACATAGCTAACCTGCTAGCCGCCACGTTCCAAACAGGAAGCGAGCATGGGCGCGCTTCGGGGTCCATCGATTCAGTTCACTTTCTATTGAAAAACTGAGACCCTTCTATGTTCGTATTAATCCGCACTACATGATCCTGGGGTTATTATTTGGCTATTTAGCAAAGTGTTAGCAACAGGTTTGATTGACAGCGTTGCTAAGCACCCGCCCGCTGCTAAACCAGCATTCCGGGTGGGAAAGGGCGTTACCTTCAAAAGCTTCGCTCCATATTGGCTCTTTGGTTGCTATGATACTCGTGGTCGGAATGCCAAATGCCTCGACGAGCTTCATTTGGCTGGAGTCGAACGCTATGGGTGACATCGCACTCACTTAGTCCAGTTCTTTATACAGTCTATGGTTCGTCCACAGAACTTGCATCCAGCTTACCCGGCTAGTATGTGTATGTATTCTCATTGTCTGATGTGTATTTCATAACACGTTTTGCTGTTTGGTTGGTGAAGTCCAGATCCAAGTTGAGTATTGACTCGTTTTGTGAGAATGTGATAAAACCATTGCAAACAACAGCTGAAATCCAACCCGCTTTTCTTGGTAACTTCACTTTCAGGAATATTAGCACGAATTGCATTTTGAAACAAGGTATTTCTTCACTTTTAAAACTTGCTGCGTATTGTTTTGACAGTTCAGCGGCCCGTGGATCAAGGTTTGTTTATTCCTTCATTGGCTGACCCCTCCCTTATCCAACAGCTAGCGCGTCCTTGCCACGTCCTCACACGCAGCATGTATCAGAGCATCATTTAGACTTGTGTACTGTTGTCTATGTGCTCTGGCTTCTTCCTCTGCTCCCCTTGGGAACATAAGCAGCAAAGAGGCCAGGAGGTGAGAAAAGGTGCAAAAAGCATCTATCACTTTTCTATACGAATGTGGGCTTTAGAGCAACAAACTGCCACCTGTACAGTAGAGAGTTATGTTATTGTTTAGATTGACACGCACTCTTATTTAGTTTAGTTAAATCAATGTTCAAAATCCCCCAAACATCTCTTTATTCTGCTTCTGCTGCAGTTCGTTGAAGCATCTTGGAAGCACGCAAAATTCTCCTCTAACCGTATTCCTCTATTGTTAATATAAAAGACAATATCAGTAGACAATAAAGGCTAATCTAATCTGATCTAATCTACCGAGCCAATATTACGATACTATTGTTATTATTGGTATCGAATCCATACAAAAATCACAGGTATCGCCCAATGTGGTCTGTTCCTCATCCTGGGGGCACTGGGGGCATTTGATCCCATGGAACAGACTTGTGTTACATAAGCATGAGTTAAGTGATAAAGCTACTCAAACAGCAGATGTCACTGTCCTAAATAACCTAATACTGCTGATTCCAAAGCCTTACAAATGCTTGTAAATGTCATTT
This sequence comes from Periophthalmodon schlosseri, assembly GCA_000787095.1. Classification (NCBI taxonomy): domain Eukaryota; kingdom Metazoa; phylum Chordata; class Actinopteri; order Gobiiformes; family Gobiidae; genus Periophthalmodon; species Periophthalmodon schlosseri. Next base: position 22,398 of record JACM01031205.1, read on the forward strand.
TTAAATTCATTATTGATTGGTTATAGCTAGAACATTGTACCCGCTCAAACGTAATGCATCAACACATAAAATATGCTTAAAATATAATTTGACAAGTCAAGTTCAAGAAAGGCTGCAAAAAACGCTTTGAAAATGTCTGCTTTTTTGTGAATTCCTGTGCTTGTACCGTGAGCTGGGTAATATTGCCAAGCCTCATATTTTAACATTAAGGCATTTTTATTTCCTGTCTTTCATTTTTCATTCTTTTCATTCTTCCTCCTTGGCAGACAGTTGAAACGTTTCCTCCCTGTGGATTTGTGACAAATACCCCCTCTTCCTGCATGGCTTATGTGGGTGTCCCATTAGGAATAAACACAAGTGCTTTTGGCTGCCTCATCTGCCTTCCCCCTGTGCTGTTTTTAACTGCTGCTGTGGTATTTTTACATGACTCAAGGCTCAGACGGAGAGGTACTGTGACACACAAGCAGGTCCCTAGGCAATTTGTCGGCTATAGGACAGAGGGGGCGGATCAAAGAGTGGGGCGCTCCAGCACATGTCCATGTCTGATTTCTACATTTCTACAGATTTTCCTATTCAGGTTGTGTTGTGTACGAGCACTCCAGTTTTGAAATCCAGGACACGTTCTGCTCAAATACCGCATTCTTGGAAAAGCGCAGATGGAAAGTAGCCGAGATTGAGCTGAAAAGAAAGACGATACAACGGGGAAAATATTTTGAAATGGAAAAAAAAGTATGTTTAATGAAGGGAATGGGGAAGTGTGGCATATGGCGAAGTGCATAACGGAATAATTATCAAAGATAATAAGAGGTAGGTTCTGTAAGTACCATTTGTGTAAATAGTGTGCAAACCTCCAGCACAACATATGCATCTGAACATAAAGCTTGAGCAAGGTCAAAATAGAACAACAACAGATGCTCTTCACTGAATTAGCCTTTTACTTATTTACTCTTATACACTGGCTTCAGTTTTACCTTTTATTTAAATGTGTATATGTAAGAAGTGTAACCGAGCAGCAAGAAGGAGCGAGCCACTTCCCACAATTTTAAGTGTATTTATCACAGAAGATTTATGTTTTATTCTAATTACAAGGTTGGTTTAATTTTTTTTTTTATATTTATATTTATTCTTTTTCTTTTTTCTTTTTATTTTTTCAGATCCAAAGGTTGGTGGTTCGAATCCCGCTCTCGACATAAACATCATTGGTAGAGCAGTCAGATCCACTCACCCACAGGTTGCCGGTGCAATTTCAGTTCCCGCAGATGAGTGCTGTGGTTGTGTCCTTTGGCAATACACTTAACCGACCTCGCCCCCCCGTGTCTGCGTACACTGGTGTATGAGTGTGTGTGTGTGTGTGTGTGTGTGTGTGAGTGGGTGGGTGAGTGGTTTCTTGATGAAAAGGGCTTTGAGTGTCTTAAAGGTGGACAAGCGCTATATAAAAATGTGACCATTGACCACAGAGCGAACTAAGAAAAGAATAAAAAGTAACAAAATGATGCTGCTATGACAATATACATTTCCTTCTATGGAAGCATACGTTCAATTACGCATTTATGTTTCAAGTATCATAGCCATAGACTGTATATATAAATGGACATAGCTAACCTGCTAGCTGCTACGTTCCAAATAGGAAGTGAGCATGGGCACATTTCATCGACTCCAATTCACTTTTTACTGAAAAACTGTCACCCCTCTCCGTAACTGTTGCTGTCAGGCTCGTCAGGCACCTTCTTTCCCTGAGGTCGCTCCTGCTAGCGTGAGCAACAGGTTTGATTGTCAGCGTTGCTAAGGGCCTGCACCCCTCTCTGGATTGGCTCTTTGGTTGGTGTGATACTCGCAGTCGGAATTCCAAATATGGAATTCAGCTTCAAATTCGTCCTTATAACTGCTAGCCTCGATGAGCTTCATTTGATTGAGCTGAACGCTATGGGTCACACTCCGTTAGTCCACTTAGCATTCAAAGTTCCTACAGTCTTCTTGATTCATTTAAAAAAAAGGCAAGTGGATGATAGTTTATTCAATATATATTTTAAGACGTCTGTAAGGTTTAGAGGAAAGCGTAGCAGGTTGTGATTGGCAGCAGCAGGTGGTTGAGAAAAGGTAGAAATAAGGCAGGAAATTTGTGGACCTGGTTGAATTCTACTTTATTTTAATTTCTAAACTTGAGTTGTTTTTTCTCCAAACCAGTATCTCCCAGACTGATATGTTAAAGGTTCTATATTACGCAAAATTGACTCTTGAGAACTTTAAGCCATGTTAAAAAAAAAACAAAAAACATACATATTGTTTTTTGTTATGAGTTGTATTTTCTTTCATTCACACGTTTGAGAAACCCTTTATTATTAGACTGTCTTCTCTGTTCAAGTTAACAGCTACGTTTTACCTTTTGTTCGGTAGAGATTGGCAATTCCAGGGCTGAAATTATCCAATGATTCACAGTGGAGCACTTCAAGTATTACCACATGACATCACAAGAACATAGTGCTTTCTATCTGAGAGAAGAACTCAGCCTAAATATGCAGAGTTTGTGTGTCAAACATGCGTGGATGAAACAAAACACAACTCCCAGTAGGTTTTTGATGAGTAAACAACATTATAACATAGATCAGAAAATAGCGTGGGCCCTTTAATACTGTAACTGAACCTTTTGACTTCGAAGACACCCTCTCTCCTCACAAAAACTGGGCCAAGACTTGTTTGTGTGTGTGCGTGTGTGTGTATGTGTGTGCGTGTGTGTGTGTCTGCGTCCTGACACATAGACGGTTGCTTCCAGTGCCCCGTGCAGAGTTGGTAATCCCCAATTAGTCACAATGATACTGTTTAGTGAGCATCTGTCCCCACAGACACCTGACACACCCACGCCCCACACAGCTCCGCACACACGCCTGTACACATATGGGCCCGGCTGCACGCTCCGCTAGAGCACGTTAGCTACCTCACCAGATGCCTGCTGGGTAATCTAGGTGCCATCATGTGCTATATATGTACCCGCCAGCTCCTGTCTGTGAGCACATTTCCTGGCTAAAAACTTTGTCAGTTGGCTTGATTACAACTTAAACAGCTCCTTGAATAACACTCTCCTCTCCCAGAATCTCTCATCTTCGCACAACTCCTTTACCCTTTTGTGAACTATTTTCCGCAGATTTCACAGAATGCCAACCCAACACCTGTGCCTGTCCCTCGCCTGCACTTGACGCCTCCCGCTGGCACATGTGCGGGAGAATATAATGTCCACGAAGCCTGGCTGATCATTGGTTGTAATTAGTTATGTCAATCCTAATGCCTCTTTAGATGGTTATAGATCGTCCTGATTGCGCTCACTTGATTTAGAGGGGCATTAGAGGAGCACAAAGGGACTTCTGAAAGGAGGAGTGCATTAGAAACTACAATGGATCAGACCTCTCGCTCAGCCAAATATAATGCCTTGTTACGCACAAGGTTTACTTCTGCAAAGTATAGGGTCCTTATTGTGTGCCTACTGTTTTCAAGTCAGACGCAAACAACAACAAACTAAACTACTCAATACGTCCACATTTCTGAAAAAAAAGGTTAAAATTGTCCTCTATTACTCAAGTCTTTAAGCTTTTAGCCATGTTAGAATGTTGTTACCTCCTCAAAAACATAGTTGTGTTTTGTTTCATTCACACATGTCTGAGTAACCCTGCATTATTAGTTTACATCTTCAAAGCTCAAAATGCTCTGTTCCACCTTGTGATGTCATGTAGTGGTAGTTTTCAAGTTAACAGCTACCTTTTACCTTTTTTCAGTAAAGACTGGCAATGCCACGGCTGAAATCATTCAGATGATTCTAATGAAGGTGTATGGAGTTTAAAAACACACTGGAGCACTTCCTGTATTACCACATGACATCACAAGGTGGAATAGAGTGTTTTCTGTTTGAGAGAAGAACTCAGCCTAAATGTGCAGGGTTTGTGTGTTAAACATGAGTGAATGAAATAAAACAAAACTCCAGGTATGTTTTTGAAGCCTAAATGGCAGGGTTTGTGTGTTAAACATGAGTGAATGAAATAAAACAAAACTCCAGGTATGTTTTTGATGAGGAAACAACATTATAACATAGATCAGAAAATAACGTAATATGGGCCCTTTAACTGTACATTTAACTTAGGAATCCAGTGTGGTATTAAGAAAAAAATGCATTCTGAACGGAGGAGCTAACTACACTGAAACTAACACACCTATTTGTATTCACTTTATGTTTGTTAGGGAGGTCTAACAGAAACTGTAAACAAATAGGTGTGTTCGTTTCAGTGTGGTTAGCCCCTCCCTTTAGACAGCTATAAGGCAGTGTCCACCAGGAGTCTGGCCAGAACTTTGTTTTTGTATCTATCATGCATGTTTACACTGATTTCCATTTGAATGTTAATTCCTTTGGTCTCTTTATTTCAGATGTGACTACCTCCACTACTTACCATTGAAAATTACACTTGAGTGGCATCCTATGTGCATTGATTGGGCTCCCATCTACTGATTTCTATAAGTCAGAAAAGAGCATTACTTGCATTTGTTTACACCCTTTCAGACTATGTGAAGTGTTTTACAATTACAGGCCAGACAGAGCAGACAAATGATGTTGACGTGGAGGCAGGCCAAGTGGAAGACAGAAAGAAATTGTACTCGCTGCAGTTAAAATGGAAAATATCAAGCGGTATTCAGCCGATGACTGTAATTTAGCCAAAGCTCTTCAGGGGCACTTGACGAGGCATATTAAATAGGGTGGCTGCAGTTTTGGAAAGTAAAGCAGAAGCAACATCACTTTTGCTTTGTCCCTTTTGAACAAAATAGTCTCAGATAATGGGCTTGTTCATTCTGCACTATAGTATGAATGAATGACTACGTTACAGCATGAGGAATGTTTTCTTATTTGGTCCCCATTTTTGCCTGGTGTTTACTTTTCTATTTTTTTTTTTTGTATTACATTTTTAATCTTCACTAAATTATTTAAGGCAAATCAGCTCAGATATGCCCTGTTCGTGGCATGCAGACAAGTAAATAAAATGTCACAATAATAATAACGCTCAAAGTCAGTATTAATTTGTGCATTCACTCATTCCATAGCTGATGGTGGTAAGCTATTTTTGTGGCCACAGCTGCCCTGGGGCAGACTGATGGAGGCGTGGCTGCCAATCTGGGCCAACAGCCCCTCCAACCACAAACAACACTCATGCTCACACCACATTCAGTGAAGTGTCTTG
>KN484754.1:14718-34526 GCA_000787095.1 Periophthalmodon schlosseri
TTTGTTTTTACTCAGGAACAATGTTGCTGTGATCAGGCACTTAACAAATAGTTTTTGCAAATCATTATTTAAATGCGACTTTATTGTTTCTATCAAAATGAATAAAACGTACAACGAATGTCCTCAGATGTGGACATCATTTTTCTCATAATGTAAAAAGATAATTCTTAGTTTTTACACTCATCAGCTCCAGTCAGACCAAATAACAAAGAGAAAAAATGAATAAAGCCATGAAGAGTTCAGGTCTCAGGAAGACAACAGAATGTGATTTTCAGCATTAACTCATCGTAGTACTTTCTTTTATATTACATTGTGGTCTTATATCTGTGTAATCCCTCATGTAGGTTCCATAGTGGTCCGTGGGTGTAAACTAGTCTATGTGTCTTATACTTCTGATACAGCTATCGATTAATATCTGATTTTCGATACTTTTGACAGCCCTACTAGATCATGAAAACAAATGCAACTTTATTCACCTGATTCCAGAAGTTGGGCGGCGCCATCGTCACTGGGGTCGTATTATTTTGCACGGGGCTGCCGATCTTGACGGCAAATAAGTTCTATACGGACCACAGAGCTGTTTTAAACCCTCCGGAGAATCGCGGTGCAGTGTTGACTTGTTTCACGCAAATCAATCTACTTTATATCAGATTTTAGCTGTAAAACTTTTCCAAAATTCTCCATTGAAATGAACGGGATTCTCGCTTAACCGGAAGTGACACGATAAAGGAAGTGAGGTTTAGGAGCGTTTAGGGGAAAAAGTGGGCGGGGCAGAATAGTGGTCAATAGAGTGTGCAAAAAAAAGAAAGATAACATTTAATTTAAGCGTAAATAATATATTAATTGTTCTTCTTGTAAATGCATTGGACCAATTCGTAATGACATCTACCCCAGTCCACACTGTACCGATGCTTTATGCACAAATCAACGCAACATTCTCCCCCATAACTTTTGCGCCAAGTAATTTACGAGTGCACAGACAAGAGTCCCGTTCAGCCCTATTTCCGTGGAAACTAAAACATGTTAGGGGGTTTGTAGAAGGGAGGTAAACTGCTGCTTCTGCACTTCCAAAGCCAGGGACAGATATACTACTACTACCCCAGCCCGGGCGCGCAGAGTGGGGGGAAAGCCAAGGACATAGCCATTAGTTTCAGGACAGCGCCACATTGGAGACTAATGCCTCCATCTGTCAGCGGAGATGAGAGGAGGGTAACAAAGAGAGGCAACACTAACCCCTGAACTCATCATGGACAGCCGTGTCAATTAAATACTGAAAAACAGCAGCACTGGGAGCCATAGTGATGGACCAGTGTGATGTCCGGCCAGCAACGCCGCAGCTAACAGCAAATCACCATCAGGGTCTGGTGCGCTTTTAATGTGGCCAAATAGCGCACAACTTGACTTGGGGGGCACGGGACATTCTGGACATTTTTGACGTTTTTTCCACAGATCCGAAAGTAGAATAAAAGGTATTTGCAGTCTAGAAATACTAACGAACTAGACGTAAAGGCTGAGCGATGAGTCTAATTTTAATCAAGACTGAGATGTCGTCATTTCTAATTGTTAACGATCAGCTTGGGTCTTTTTAACGGAGGGGTCCACGGGCGGCGCTCTGGCAGTAAAAGTATGTGTTTGGAGTTCAGACGTTGGAGGAGGAAATTTCTTTGGGTTCAACGACACTGATTAAAAGTCTTGTTTATGTCTAGAGAAATAATGAAAGGCGTTTTTCTTTGGTTTAATCAGACAAAATCAAATGGAATCAAAAATCAGTATATTATGACAAAAACCCAGTTACACTTGTTTTAACGTAACATATTAGATGAAAGAATTTCAAGTTAAATCTTAAGAAAATTGCAGGTGTTAAAGGGCCATATTACTCTATTTTCTCATCTGTTATAATGTTGTTTCCTCGTCACAAACAGACCTGGAGTTGTGTTTTGTGTCATTCACACATGTTTAACACACAAACCCTGCATATTTAGGCTGAGTTCTTCTCTCAAACAGAAAACACTCTGTTCCACCTTGTGATGTCATGTGGTAATACAGGAAGTGCTCCACTGTGTTTTCAAACTGCAGACACCTTCACTAGAATCATTTGGATGATTTCAGCCCTAGAATTACCAATCTGTACAAAACAAAAGGTAAAAGGTAACTGTTAACTTGAAAACTACCGCTTCATGACATCACAAGGTGGAACAGAGCATTTTGAGCATTGGAGATGTAGACAGACAGCATTTGGACATTGGAGATGTAGAAAGACTAATAATAAAGTGTTACTCAAACATGTGTGAATGAAACAAAACTCAACTCCAGGTCTGTTTTTGAGGAGGTTACAACATTCTAACATGGCTTAAAGCTCAAAAAAGTCAATTTCACATAATAAAGGACCTTTAAGAGTAATGAGTTTAGTATCCTAAATGTATTCTATCTTACTTGAATATGCAACACGTTTTTTAGACCCTTCTTTAGTTTTTACAATTGCGAATACACTGCTTTCAAGCCTGGATGTATGACGAGGCTGGCATCCGGAGGGGCATCTGGCACAAAGCCTATGGTCAATCAAACGCCAAGCTGCAGTATTTAACAGCTAAAAGTAAACAACACATCATTATTACCCCAACACGACATAAACGGCTAACCCCGCAGTCCCCCGTAACGGCCACGGGTGTCATTTCTAGCACATTTCCCAGGGCACTGCACCAGGGCCCCCTCCTGAAGTGGCGCCGTAAACGCAGCGCTGGATCCTCAGAGTTTGGGTGATGTGTTTATGTGGCTAATTAGCGGCATCAGAGCGAGGGGCCGGCCACTGATTCAGCAGGTCTGTCCCTCGCGCTCGCAGAAACTTCAAGCGGCATAACGCAATATCCGTCCGATCGTATTAGTCATGCGGGGAGCTCTCCATCTGACCCCGTCCCGCGATGGGGGTAATATGAGGCTGCTGACTCCAGAGCGGCCTGAACCAGAGCAGACCCAGCCAGGCCCGGTAGTGCTGCAACTAACAGACACACTCACACGGAGGCAGGGAGAGAGTTTGAAATCTGACACCCGGAACGCAAACTTGGTGTCTGGCTTCTCTTACTTAGGCGAGCTGTACATGGGAAGGATTGTAAAGTAAAAAGAAGGAATATTTCATTTTTTTTTGCTTTAGAAATGGTCGTTGTTTGGTTAAGACCTGGCTCAGGGACTTAAACCTGTCTATAATACCTGGTTTGGGTCTGGTTTAGGCTGCATTGTTGGGTTACACTTTGTTTTGTGCTTATGTTGTTGTTAAAACCCAGTTTACCCCAACCTTCGACCTGAAAGTACATAGTTTAGTTTAGACCAGTTTTAGAGTAATTTAGTCCTGGTTAAGTCCTGGTTTTGTAGCAAACGAAAAATTCAATTATTTTTCCTTTACTATGGATCACACCTGAACGACTGAGGGATTACACAGAAATCCTAGTTTAGTCCTGGTTTAGTCGTGGTTTAGTTCTGGGTTAGCTCAGAGTCTGACCTGGTTTAGTTCTGCTTTAGTTCTGCTTTAAATCCTGGTTTAGTCCTGGTTTAGTTGTGGATTAGCTCTGAGTCTGACCTGGTTTAGTCCTGGTTTAGTCCTGGTTTAGTTCTGGCTTAGTTCTGGTTTAGTTCTAGTTTAGTTCTCGGTTACCTTTGAGTCTGACGCGGTTTAGTCCTGGTTTAGTCCTGGTTTAGTTCTGGGTTAGCTCTGAGTCTGACGCAGTTTAGTCCTGGTTTTGTCCTGGTTTTTTCCTGGTTTAGTCCTGGGTTAGCTCTGAGTCTGGCCTGGTTTAGTCCTGGTTTACTCTTGGTTTAGTCCTGGATTAGCTCTGAGCCTGGCCTGGTTTAGTCCTAGCTTCATTTGACCCAATTCCGAGTTAGTTTACATGTGATCTGCACCTGGTTTAGTCCTGGCTTAGTTCTGGTTTAGTTCTGGGTTAGCTCTGATTTTGGCCTGGTTTAGTCCTGGCTCCATCTGACCCAATTCCGAGTTAGTACATGTGATCTGCACCTGGTTTAGTCCTGGCTTAGTCCTGGTTTAGTTCTACGTTAGCTCTGAGTATGATCTGGTTTAGTCCTGGTTTAGTCCTTGTTTAGTCCTGGCTTAGTCCTGGTTTAGTTCTACGTTAGCTCTGAGTATGATCTGGTTTAGTCCTGGTTTAGTCCTTGTTTAGTCCTGGCTTAGTCCTGGTTTAGTTCTGGGTTAGCTCTGATTTTGGCCTGGTTTAGTCCTGGCTCCATCTGACCCAATTCCCAGTTAGTTTACGTAAGACCTACACCTGGTTTTGACCCGGTTTAGTTCAGGTAAGGACCGCACTTAACCTTGTGTTCCTTCCTGTCAAAAAAACAGCAAACTAACACAGTGACCTTAATGCGCCACTATGAACCCGTGTGCGTCGCTTTCCACATTGTAACTGCAAACATAGATTCGTTTTGTTCTGCAGGACGTCAAGCAAGTGCAGGAAGACCACTCAGGAACCGCCGAAACAATGAGCGAGTTTGAAGTGGGGCCGCGGGATGGGTGCAAGTGTTTTTAGTGAAACACAACACTCGCCGCAGCGGCCCGAGCGGCGTCTGAGTGGTAACCCAAGCCGACCGTTTTTCCACGGGGCGGTGTGCAGAGCTGAGCCTGTTTAAGCTCGCTAAACACTCGGGCACGTTGACACGGGGCCGACCCTGACACAGATACACGGTCAACAGGGTGGGGACGGCGGTTAAAGGGACAAGGCCACTTTTAAATCTGTGCATTTTAGGAATATTACCTAGAAACATGTTGCAAAACAAATGAGAACTCACGTTTCTTAAGTGTGACGTAGGTTGAGTTATAACGGGACGATCACAGGCCCGTTTTGAACACATTTCGAAGTTCGATATATCGCTGAAGTAAATAGAGGCGATAAGCGATAATATTGAAACTGATTCATGGCACTGACGCAAAAACCCGAGAGCAGATTTAAACCACAAAAATTATTCAAAATGTACAATATTTTTAAAAAGCCATGAGCTGCATTTGTAATGAGTCACAGAAGTTATTTATTCAACCTTCTGCAGCTCAAATCTTATCATATTCCCAAAAAATAACAAAAAATTTCCCAGCAGTGCAAAGCAAATGTAAACATCATAAATACTGACCCCCAAAAATAATGTTCCATCTAATATATATTCAAAATTGAGTTGGCACAATTCTAAAAACACACTGCAGTTATTTAGGTAAGAGACTGTCCTCCACAAAGAATAAAATATCCTCTTTTTATATAGAATTGTAGTTTCGACCTCTACAAACTGAAATTCATTCATTCACTCTTGTATTGGTTTTGGTTCAGTAGATATTTCAGATTGGAGTTGTTTACAAAGAGAACTCTGAACAGATCCAACTTTAGAAAAAAAAAATCAAAAATCTAATTGCAATTTTTTTTTCTCAATTTTTTTTCAAAATCGAGCAGCTCTTAACGATTTCAGTAGGTGGGAGTTTGCAGCTAGTACCAGACTTTGATCAATAACAAATCTGTATTCACTCAAGGCTCCTAATGCTGTCAATGGCTATTTACTTTGCAGTGTAACAGATACAGAACGTAATGTTGTGGTCTACAGTCTGACCTGCTGTATATTTTCTATAATAAGAAAAAATAAAATACACGATATGGTCATGGTTATTATTTTAAACACGTTGCCGTTCTAGGTGAATTTTGAGACGTGTAGCCGCAAACAAAATCTTTTTCTCTTCACTTCTGACAGTGTGCCACAAAGGCAGCGGTGGAAATAGGGCTGAAAATTTGGGCTCAAGTAAAAGTAGAGTTACATGGGTCTCAAAACACAATTTCACCCAAAAATTGTATAATTTTATTTTCATTACATTCTAACAAATATAAAACACGAGTATTTATAATGAGCCAAAGTGCAGTCTAACTTATGTCGTTTCACCTGCTGTAGTTTATGGGTTGTGTTCACGTTCTAGAATTGGATAGTATGATCATTTTTTGGGAATTTTTCAATTTTTATTTTACATTTTCTTTTTGGAATTTTTTTAGAACTGATAACTGATAACTCACCATAACTCTGATCTAAAAGTGTAGTTGTTCCAGTCAAACTATTGAGTAACTTATGTTGTTTCACCAGCTGTAGTTTATAGGTTGCATTCACAAATCATTTTTAGAGGTAATTTTTTTTATTTTTTTTATTTTACATTTTCTTTTTGGAGATTTTTGGACCTGGCTTAGTGCTGATAAATAGTCACCACCATAATTCTGATCTAAAAATGTAGCTGTTCCAGACAAATTATTGAGTAACTTATGTTGTTTCACCAGCTGTAGTTTCAGAGGTAATTTTTTAATTTTTATTTTACATTTTCTTTTTGGAGATTTTTGGACCTGGCTTAGTGCTGATAAATAGTCATCACCATAATTCTGATCTAAAAATGTAGTTGTTCCAGTCAAATTATTGAGTAACTTATGTAGTTTCAGAGGTTATTTTTTAATTTTCATTTTACATTTTCTTTCTGGGGATTTTTGGAACTGGCTTAATGCTGATAAATAGTCATCACCATAATTCTGATCTAAAAATGTAGTTGTTCCAGTCAAATTATTGAGTAACTTATGTAGTTTCAGAGGTTATTTTTTAATTTTCATTTTACATTTTCTTTCTGGGGATTTTTGGAACTGGCTTAATGCTGATAAACAGTCCTCAGCATAACTTTAATACTCATAAAACTCATAAGTCTAATTGCTCCAGTCAAATTATTGTGTAACTTTTCTGCACGACCCTCCTTAAACGCCTGGCCTGTGTGAAAATGCTTTTTCACTTCGTCTGTTTGCTACTCTCCGGCCTGACACTTCCTTCTCCCCCTTTTGCACCTATCACCGCTCTGACAACTCAAAGGAGCACACAACGCACATCACCGCATGCAACATTTATATATAGTGCAGTGAAATGTAGAAACACGAGGTCAAGGCTAGCTAGCCGAGGAAGCGGCACTCTCCAGTCTCCTCTGGCTAAAAACACTGACTGCAACAATGTCGGAGAGGCAAAAGAGGAGCTGACTCTTTATAAAGAATATAAAAAAGACCTGACAAATTGCAGGCTGTACGGCGCTCCCACATACACTGCACTCAGCAAATTCGGTTGTAAATGCCATGGTGACGGCTTCCACTCATTTTCTCTGTCACCGCACTGAAAGGATTTCTCAGCTCCGGTCGGCACATCTCAAGACTGAGGGAGAAGAAGCGGCCATTAAGTCCCTCTCGTAAAGCGCGCGGTAATTCTCAACTTTTACATGCTTAATCTGGCCTCATAAAAACAATCGCTTAGAAGAAGCCGATTCGGGCTTTGCGACGTGGTTTTTTTTTTCAGTCGCAAAAAATAATAATAAATCATCGGGAATGCACTTAAGGCGAGACACAGTGTATATTTTGTCATTTCCAAACTCGGAAAAATCGAAGCTGGCTGCCAAGAACGGTGGGAAGAGGAGGAGGAGAGAGGGAAGGAGGGATAGGGGGAGGGGGGGGAGGGGAGTGAGGGAGCCAGGAAAAGGTCCAAGTCATTTAGTCTTTTTGGAAACGAACTTTGTATGAACTCCCAAAGACGCCAGACAGTTTACAAAAAGACCAGGCATAACTCTCCTTTGCTTTTTTTTTTTTTTTCCCAAACGCTTTGCAATTTAGGAACAGGGGCCTCAACTTCTTCCTCCACGCTCCTAAGAAATCTAAAAGAAAATGAAAAGCACTGCCAAGTTCTTAGTCATACGCGATAGAGTTACAGTGCACAAGAGGAACATGTTGCCTGCGTAAATGTTTATTTCTAGCAAAGTGCTTCAGTAATCTTAAAGCCATTCACAACTATTGGAAGGTTTTTGAGTTCACTTGAAAACATCTGTATTCTCCAGAGGACGCACCGCCTTTCATCATTCTAGACGCCTCGTTCTTTAATCTGCTGTTAACCAAATAATAATTCACACCATTCAGTTTCACAGCTTTGACCCCGCGCGCGAATATAAACAGAAAATCCCTCTCTCTCTTTCTCTCTCTCACCTGCCCGTGCATGCAAAACAAGCCTCGCTTTACCAAACGCCAATCCCCAGAAAACCCAGGCCAAAGAAAACAAAACACACATGAGGAGGTGAGAGGGAGCCAAGCCCTGACACACAGAGAGAGAGAGAGAGAGAGGCCCAAATGTCGGCAGCAAAACACAATAGGCCAATCACAAGACAGCATCCGGGGACCAGACTTAACGCAGGTAGGTGGGGGTGGGCAGGGTGGATGACCTCAGATTTGACTATAACAATAATAACTTTACAGTGGTGCTGAAAACTTAAAGCAGTCATAACATTTTGGATCGGAACGCAATGGGTTTACGCAGATTTCTAAGGATTCTGTTGCAAGATGGAACAAAGGTATCAACTTTCAGCACTCGGCGTGTAACAGAACAAGCGGGACACATGAAGGCAAAAATATAAAATGTGCAAAACTCACCGGTTTTCTCTTTGATTTCACACAAGACGTTGAAAAGAGCTGGTTTCATTCTGTGGCAGTTCAGTGCATGCTTCCTAAAAAGACACACACATGAAACCACACAAATCAAACAAGTGGCAACGAAGCTAAACATACAGCTTCAGAATTCCTTCACGCAATCATTTCCGAATCAATTTTGGATTTTAAAATGCCACATAAATCCCCAGTCAAGTCCAAACAGAAGAATCGAATCTGTGTTGTTCTGACATCACTGATCCTTCGGCAGTTTTGTGCCATTTTCCCTCCCAACCCCATAACCAGCTGGTTTCCATTTTTCGCAAACACGCTTCTTGATTTCGTGTAATGCTAGTTGACCCAAATAAAATCCACACACATCCCTCCTGGGTCCTCGCCCCCCCGCGTGGAAACCACACGCTGAAGTCTAGGGGAACAAACACAAGTGCAAGACACAGTTTGACAGCTCCAGCCAGTGTTCAATGCCACAATATGATTACTTAAAGCTTAGAAAGGCAAATCTGGCCCATGCAGAATAAATGTGATATGAATTATTGATAACGTGGCAGGAGACTTGTATGTTGACTTCATAACGGGGTATGAACATTGTCGTAAAGTCTCGTAAGACGCTCGTGAGACACTCGAGGTGACTGGTGCGTTGTGTGCATGGACAGTGAAAGTGCACGGGGTTATCTGCAACATGTTATTACGGCCGGATTACATTGTAAGCTCCTTTGTAACACGTACACAAGTGGCCACTCATCTGGTAAAATGGTGCCACGCAAAACAGACGCAAAACTTGAATCGTGACAAGTTTGTGAGCTGTTTTCTTCGGTAGGCGTCAGTGCTTTTATTTGGACCACACTGGCGCTCACTTGGTTCCCACACGCTTTCACACGTCTCCAGCGGCAAGATCGTTAGTGCTCGGCTCACCTCGCTTGCGCTTCGTCCAAGCTTTGGTCTGTGATGGTCATGATCTGCTGTAATATGTCTCCGATGTCCTGCTTCCTGCCCTCTGCGTCTGTCCCCGCCGTACCGTCCTGCATGTGCTGCGCCAGACCGGGGTGTCCGGCCATGCCAACCCCGTGGGAGTGCATCAACCGCGGCTGCTCGTCCATCCTCGACCACGGCTCTGGCTGTCTCACCTCCAACTTTGTTTTAATTTTTTTTTTTTCTTCAACACCGAAAGAGAAAAATATCCAGTGGAAATTCCTGTGGATTCCTCCGCGCCTCGCAGCAGCAGCGCGACACTCCTCCTTTTCCTTCGTAAGCTTTTCTAGATTCGGGAGGAGGGAACTCGGTCACTCTCGGTCTCTCTTCCAGCTGGTTTAGGTGAAATCTGATCTGAATCGCTGCTTTTGGCTTTGGCCACTCCTGCACCGCTACTGTAGGGAAGAGAGAGGAGAGAGAAAAACACCATTGAACATTACGGGCGCCTAATGTGATTAAAAGTGCAAGGCGAGGTTCCGCCAGCCCCTAATTACGCACGGCCCCCCCAAAGCGACGTACACAACTTGCCTGTGTGGATGGTTTTCGCGTCCAAAGTGCCACCAAGTGTTATTGTTCCGCTTATGTCTGGTAACTGACTCATAATCGGAGTATGGATGGAAAGCCTCCGCCCCTCGAGCCGGGATTGGAGAAGAAGCAGCGCGCAAGTCCCACCTCATGCCTCTCCGAAAACGTCAATCATCCTGCTCCAAGAAGGTGGGACACTGTAATAAACATAAAGAGATGTGACCGGACCGGGTGGCAATACAGTGATGGATAGAGAGTGAATATGTAGCCTAATAAATAATGGTGAGTGGCAGAGGAGCGCTGACCCAACAGGACAGCGGCGTGCAGCTCGGGAGGGACGCCCTGTCACACTCGCTATATATTTCCCTGGCAATATTTACATCCGCGCAATCAGTCAACGCAATAATAAATCAGCGATGAATTTATTAGCACATGCTGCACTTTGCGGGAGGCGCAGTTGTTGTAGTAACACAGAACTGTCCACAAGTGATCCCTCAAGTGCTCCAATGTGAAATCACGTTGAGTAAACCAAAAGTTGGAGCAAATAAATAAGCGTAGCTCCAGTTTATGATGTGTTTGTTAGAAGAGTTGTATTTGTGCTTGTTCTGTGAAAAATCGCCCAGTATCTTGACCTGCCTCGGGCCCATAGTAGCAAAGAATGACTTCCGTGTCTTGTTAGAATGCTTCAAAAAGCAAAAAAGTCTACGCAGAAGACCCATTTCTACATATCGGTGGTGGTCCAAAAGCAATATCACACTGCCAGTAGTTAATATTAAACAAAAAACAGCCCTTGAGTCTCATTATAAAAGTCTATACTACGTCAATACATCGCACATTGGGAATAAACTGGTCTCACCGCTGTTTTATTAGCAGCAGACGAAAGACAGTTCTCTTATCAGCAGTGGATGAGGGACACTTATTGATCTGGAGCCATTTGGGGATTATGCTCTCAATCAAGAAGGAGCCAACAGCGAACACAAACCGCCACTGGAATAACTTAGGGGCATGAGTGATGTTAAACGGGTGTATTTCATGACAGATAATGGAGAATGTGTCACATATTAGCGGTCATAAAAGCTGTCAGGAGCACATCGCTGTTGTTGTGTCCTTGGGCAAGACACTTCGCCACACTTCACTTACATCACAATTGGCTTCTCTCCGGTTGAATAATGGATGAGCCAAAGTATAAGAAAACGCCTAGTAAAACAGCAGGATTTAGGATGCAAGCGGCTAAAAACAACACACGCCTTTGGCTATTGTTCCGTGTTGAATTTAAAGAAGACATATTGTGTTTTTCCATGTCCCGATAACAAATTCCGAAGTTCGAAATATCGCTGAAGTAAATATAGACGATAAAAGCAAATTTATGCCACTGACGCAACAACCCAAGAGCAGATTTAAACCACGAAAACTATTCAAAATCTACAATATTGTTAAAAAATCATGAGCTGCGACAAACAAACAGCAGAACGAAACACTTCAGTTCTTAGTTTGCATCTGTAATGGGTCATAGAAGTTGTTAATTCAGACTTTCACAGCTTAAATCTTATCATATTGCCAAAAAATAACAACAAAATTTCCCAGCAGTGCACACGATACATATTGATCCCGAGAAAATATTATAATCGGCCTGCCACGCTGTAGTGATTATTGTGACAGGACTATTTCTGGGTATTTAGAACCAAACTATTACAACATCTTTGTACATAATAATAGTGATGTGACAGTTTTAACCCTACGTGTATAACCCGGAGTCTGGTTTTTATGGCTGCAAGTAAATACAGAGCAGTGGGTGGGGATAGGGGGTAGGTGAAAAAGTGATTTTCTGCGCAGTCAAGCCTGAATGGGTCACTCAGACACATATGAATCAATGAAAAAACAACTCTGAGTAGGATCATGATGAGGGAAAACCGCAAGAACAGGGTTAAAACAGGGTTAAAACCTCATAAAAGTTGATGTTGGCATGATACAGCCCCTTTAACGACAACAGGCACGCAACTCTAAAATATTTAAACAAAGGCAAACTGCATTTTTACAACTTTAAACGTCATTCAGATCAACAGAGTTAGTACTGGAAATGACCGTAGGATCAGAAACCCTTAAGCTCGTTGCCTGTGAAGCTACACATTCAAGTAACAAACAAACACCACTGCATTTTGTGTCCCAACTTATTTTAAAAACCGCATTACTGTTTCTTCTAATAAATACGAAACACGCATCTCTCAAACGTATATATTGTGTTGACGGCGTGAATCTCCTGCATTACTTGACACACTGCAGTCAGGCCCGCTCCCCTTTGCCTCTCCGTTTTACTGGCTGGACACAATCGATCAGTCAGTTTTCTCATTACGGCCTGAATAGGGAGGTAGGCCAGTAATTGTCACAAGGGGCAGGGAGAGGTTGAGGGTATATAGCGCTGCTGATAATGTCGGATGGCCACACTGCACAGCACAGCAGCCCCTGAAATGGAAGTCTAAGCAGTCCGCCAGCCATTCCCCCTGATTTTATTTCCCTGTTGAAGAGGGTCATAACACCAGGGCCGGCATTATCTGTGTCGCGTGCGGCTCCGGGGAGACAGGGCCAGAGCGTTTAACATGCGGGCGCCTGTGGAGGTCGGAAAATTAACATGGGTAATCAAATTATGTATCAAGGTTTATTGCGACGGGGAGGTAACAACGTAAGCCTAAAATATAATAAAAGAGGCTATATATGTTTCGAAGTGCGTGCGGTCTTTTCGGTAACACTCAACAGCTCGGATTTGGAGTTCATTTAGGCTCCAGTTTGTTAGATTTTTTTATATTATAACGTGGGATTATGGTGCTTTATACTGTCTCCATAGAGAAATTTCCGGATAAGTCGAAGAAAATGGATGGATGGTAAATTCGTTCTTTGCATTTGACCCATCTCCAGGTCTGTAGCTAGAGAAAAAGCCTATTGTTAATGTTGCTTGGTAAGTTTTTACACAAGATGCCCTGTCGTTATGCACATGGTCATGCATTGGCGCAAACAGATTAACCTCTGACCATCTCGTTACAAGGCAGACCTGTCGTGTGCCACGGTCACACCACTGATACAGCTGATGATTTAGAAAGAGCAGTCTTATATATATACGGACCTCGGGATAATGAATTTTAAAATTACAAGCGATAAGTTCAAACTTTTGTGAAATTAGTTAAAGGCATCTGTGCTTTTGCGTAACATCTGGCAAGGCAAGTTTATCTGTATAGAACAATTAGTACACAAAGTAATTCAAAGAGCTTTACAGAATAAGAAAGACATTAAAATCACAATACAAACTAATCAAAACATAAATAATCATCGTAAAATTAGCATTAAAAGAGAAGAGTGCAGAATAAAAACCTTTCAGTCATTTGCACAGCTAAAAAGAACCGTTTGGAGCCTGGATTTAAACATTGACAAAGTAGAGGCCTGTCTCACATCTTAAGGAAGACTTCTGGTTTAGTCCTGGTTTAGTCCCGGTTTAGTCCCGGTTTAGTCCCGGTTTAGTCCCGGTTTAGTCCTGACTCTGGGCGCCAGCAGGAGGCGGGTCCCTGAGGTCCTCACAGTGCGAGATGGTTCATGTGGCACCAACACGTCTCCCATCACATACACAACTCTGTTCTAATATTAAAATCAAGCCTGCTGATTAAACATAAGATCTAAAGACCTCATTGTTTTTGCTCTAAATTCAAATGTATTTCACTTTGGGCGATGAAGTTTCTGTACTGGGATACTTTTGGGGAAACTCTGGAAGAAATAAATAATTCCTTGTTTGCGGCTGTGATCGCTGCACTGAGAAACGCAGTATTTTTGAGCCCGCCTAATGAAAGAGCGAGGGGAAAAAATCATCTGACATGGCAGATTCCAAATGTGTTGTTGCCGCATTAATAACCCGGCAAGAAAGAATAACTGGGATTTGATTAGACTTGCAAATGAACGGAGATGGAAAAATATCTGTATAAATACTACATGTTTTTCTGCAGACCTGTTTTTCCAGCTCTCGGAATGTTAATGCTGAGTAGATGTGTATTCCCCATAGATAGTGATGCGTGCGCTAGTTGGATTTGTGGAGTTGCGTTGTTTACCCAGGTTCTCCAGTGAGCCGGCTCTGCTCCCATTACGACCCACTCCTCTGCCATACATTAAGTAGTGTTCTGATTAGAAACTTGATGCAGCCTCAGCATCCTGTTGTGATTCAGACTGTGTCAGCGCTACAAATGTACATGGAGATATACAAGACCAGGAGACGGGCGCGGGACTGTAGTATTTCATGCGCCGCGCCAAAACTTCCATCCAGACGCTTTTATTTTGATGCTAAACGGTTAGATCGGTAACTGTTATCAAGACTCGGAAGTGGGTTTTTAAAGCACAAATTGTTCGAGAGAGTTTAGATCAGCTGTGTGTTCCAGAAAAAGAAAATACATAAAGCCCCATTACGTAACATTTTAAGCAATGGGCAGGCAAAGAAACATCTTCCTAGAGACTTGACTCTTCTGAACCGTTGGAACCGGATCAAAGTTTTTTAAAGAACTGTATCTTTTTCTTTATAATTTCCATGCATTTTTACATTGGTTAAAGCTGAACCAACAGGCAACACGAGTGACAAACGGATTTGGCATCATAATAACAGTTTCTTAGCTGTTTCTTTTAATTATTAACATTGTAATTCAACATTTATTTAAATCCTGTTTCATTCCAAAGGGTAAACCACTTTAAACACATTTGAACCTTGGTCGTTTCTCTCTGTGATTAGTTTGTAGATAAAATGACTTCTCACATTGGCTTCTGTCATAGCAAAAAAAGTCTTTTGAACGACTCTTTTAAAGGAACGGATCTAAAAGATTCGGATCCCTCAAAGGAGCCGAAAGTCCCATCACTACAAGAAGGTGACGTGGCTGAAACCAAGTTATGAGTCAGGTCTATGAAGAGTAAAGCTGTTTTTCAAGGGATTTTTGATCAATAAAAATGCCAATACTGAAATGAAGGCCTTTTTATAGTATTTTTATTGTATGAAATGTTACACGGTGTGGTTTTAAATAGTTAAAGTAGTAGTTTTCTGCATAAATAGTAGCAGGGGAACATATTTCAGAACTAATACAGACTAGACGCTGATGGTGAAAAGACTAAAACTGCATTACAAGATTACAAGATTTACCCATGTTTTTGTAAAGTTACTGGAGGAAAAAAAATGTCTTGATTGATGTTTTGATTGTTTTGATACTGATGTAATTATCTAGAGTTTAGACTGATCACACACTGTGCTGATCTGCAAGGGAACTATCTGTAACATCCAAACAAGATAACATGATTTTACAGTTACTCATAAGTACATTACAAATACTTTTTTTTTTAATCACCAGGGCAACTGGTTTAGTTATTGGTGTTTCTCAGATTCTACAGTGTGATTATGTCATACTCCCAGACGTACTCCCAGTGTTTTCTATTAATTACATTGTATTTTGCCGTGAAATATCCAAAAGGTAAATTCACAAATGCTGAACCAGATAATTTTTCATTTTGACTAGACCCAAGAGCTCACCGTCTACAGCCAGAATCTGCATTTTTGGAATATTAATTTTAGCTGCCCTACATCTGTATTAAATATTATTGACCTATAGAATGTTGTGACGTCATTTGAAACCCAGCGATGAAGAAGATAAAGTAAAGTAAAACAAACAAAAATAACCTTGTAACCATTCTGTAGCTGTTGATAATTTTGTTCTGAATACTCACACATAATGACTGTTCTCCAAAGCTAGCCGCTAGCACGCGACGCGAATCCGGCAACATCACGCGATGTTGCCGGATTCGAGGCACTGCCAAAAGGGTCAAAGGGCAGCGAGGCCTTTCGGGTAATAAAAGCAGAACCACCATGAGGCAGCGTCCTGTTACCATAAAAAACACTGATGTAACTTTAAAATGTGAGTCTTTTTTGAGGAAGTTTGAGCCTTAAACGGGTCACACACATTTGATTGTGTCGGATACTCACACTTCACTCACTGTTTGCTATTAAAAGACACCACTTCTCACAGTCTATACATTAGGCTGATTATGTTGTCAATCCAAATTTGTAAAAAATCAATGTGGTTATTGCACTGGGACCTACAGTTTAGACGGATCATATTACTGTATCGGTCTGCGAGGGAACTAACACGAATTACAAATACTTTTTAATCATCAAGGCAACTAGTTTAGTTCTAATAAAGAAGATAATGTATGGAAATGGATTTTGAATAGTGACGGCTCTTTTAGGGGATCCGAATCTTTTGGATCCGTTCATTTCAAAGAGTCGTTCAAAGGACTGGATCTTTTACTATTTATTTCTATGACAGAAGCCAATGTGAGAACTCATTTAACTCCAAACTAATCACAGAGAGAATCGACCAAGCCTCAAATCTGTTTAAAATTATTCAACTGAGTGTGGGAGTGTGTTTACCCTTTGGAATTATGCATAATCAAAATAAAACGTTGCACTTCGATAATAATAATTTTGATATTAACGTTAATACGATGCCAAATAGCCTTTTTTTTTGTTTTTCTGAGCACAAATCTCTCACTCGTGTCGCCTGCTCTGCTTCTGAGCTGATTCTTGTGTCGGCTCTGTATTAATCGGTATAAAAATGCTCACAAATTAGAAAGAAAAAAGATTTGGCCCTTTTAAAAAATGAGATCCGGATTCAACAGTTCACGTTCAAAAAGAGCCGACTTGTTCGCGAACGTCACATCACTAATTTTGAAAATAAACCCCAAAAAACCTTCAGACCATTCTGTTGTTGTCCCTGATTTTGTTCTGAATACTAACACGTTCAACTATTCTCTAAATAAATAAATCCTCTGCTGCTGATAAATAAATACCGACTTTTACAAGTGAATGAATACCCAAAACAGCTGCCTCTACGCCGGGAAAGTCTTCTAACAAACTCCCCGGCCCGTGTTGCAGAGGGTCGAAGAAAGTCCGACCCCCACCCCACCTCCCCGCCCCGCTCCCCCGCACCTCGCCGTGCTGCGGGTCAGAGCAGGCTAAGTTATGTATGAGCTCCAGCAACAACAGTGTAGAGCGAAGAAAGCGGCGGCAACATCTCTCCAGGAAGTAACCTTGATGAAAAATTCAGTTGTTTGCAGCTCCTGGCGTCCCTCAGGCGTGAATAAAGTGAGGCGCAGACACCGGGAGGAGAGGAGGAGGAGAAGAAGACCGCGGTACCAGCTCGCCGTTCCGCTGCGGAGGGAACACACAGCGGCTAGCGTTAGGTGATGGGCAGAATTAAAGTTTAATCGCAGCCTCAGATAGATTAGGCCACAGGCGCGCAGTCAGCGGTTTGGGGAGAAGGCCTAGCTCCTCCTGGCTCCTCCTGGCTCCTCCTGACTCCTCCTGGCTCCTCCTGGCTCCTTCTGGCTGTTGACCGCGGAGCCTTTGAACTACCGGTAAATTAAACACCCACGAGTTCGACAGACACTTCGGCCATCGAGTTTTGCTGGTGTTAGCGTTTTCACAATTATTTCAAATGTGATTTCGATGTAGAATAGAAGACAATTCATTTTCTTTCTATTGCGATTTCAATGTCTTTCTTATTCTGTAAAGCACGTTGAATTACACTGTGTACGAATTGTGCTGTACAAATAAACTTGCCTTGCCTTTTGCTGTAGAACCTACCAGGACGACATAAAGACACACCACAGTGAATATAAAAAAACACTCTTAATTTTGCACGCTTTATACAACAGAATGTCGTTATCAACACAAAATGGTAGACGTTTCTTTAACATCACCACGTGGTCTTACACTAGTTCTGAAATCAGATCAACAACATTCGAAAGCGAGTCCTACTTATCTAATTGTCTTCAGTATTTATATATAGTAACTGGTCACATTTTTATATAGCGCTTTTCCATCTTCAAGGCGCTTTACATCGAAGAACCACTCGCCCACTCACACATACGCAAGATGAGTTAAGTGTCTTATCCAAGGACGCGACAGCCTTCATCTGTGGCAGCTGGAATCGCGCCGCCAACCTGTGGGTCAGTGGACCGGACCGCTCCATCAGCGACGTTTATGTCGAGAGCGGGATTCGAACCGCCGACGTTCGGATCGGTGGACAAACACTGAGCTACTGTTGCCCCAGTAACAACAAAAGCCAGAAGAAAGAAGGCACTACGCTCCTTTCAGTTATATACTGTATTTTCTGGAGTATAAGTCGCACCCGAGTATAAGTCACACCAGCCAAAAAATGCATAATAATGAAGAAAAAAACATATATTTCACATATAAATCGCATCTGAGTGTAAGTCGCACCCCCGGCCAAACTATGAAAAACGATTTATGCGACTTATAGTCCAGAAAATACAGTATCTAGTTTCAATATCCTAGTAGTTTTAGCACTGACTACCTTTTACCATTTGTTTTTACCTTTTAATTCTTTTGACAAACGTATCTTGCATTGGGGTTAAGAAGGACAGAGCGACGAGGTCACAGTGTTTTGTTGCGTTATAAGTCATGCACACGTTTGTATCGTCTTTTAGATAACACCAAAGCCACAGTCCACACTTCACTGTGATTGGTTAATCCACCTGTCACTCACTCGGAGCACGACAGAGGCTGACCAATAGGAAGAGAGTGGAGAAAAGTGTAGATGTTTGTATAGTGTTGCATATAACATAGAACAAGCAAATCTTCTAAAATGGTTTGAGAAGTAAAATGGATCCAAGATTGTCCAAGATGTTACTGATCTCACCTGCGAATATAAACAAGAATAATATAAAAAAAACAGGGTGGGAACATAGAAATGCACATGTATAAGTTAGGTGGGGTTTGAACCACCAACCCTCAGATCTGTGGACAAACACCCCAACGCCAACTGAGCTACTGCCGCCCCAGTATTTCTCAACCGATTTCAATTCCGCCATGAATTCCGCGAATCGCAACTCGCTCTGCAGCTAAAATTAGGTGCTAATGGTTGTTGTGAATGAAGTGCATTGGTTGTAAGCAATTTGTCCCTCTCCAGACTCAAATGGACCTTCACTAATTCTTCTCGTGCAGTGAAAGTAGTGACCGGGCACCTTCGAATGACATCATCTTTAGGCCATGGGTGCAGATATAGTCGTAACCGGGTGCGCTTGTGTTTAAATGCGTAGTTCGGGGCTGTTACGGTGGCGTGTCGCTGCTCTGTGGGATTTTGAACCTCATTTCTCCTTGTTAACTTTTGATTGTAGCTGTTGTAGGTTTTATGGTTGTTTATTTATAACTTGGTCAGGGATCAGTAGACCTTGTAGGCTCCTGGCACAGTGCACTTTAAATATCTAAAACTCAACACACTTTAATCCGGTTACACTTAACACTTTACACTTCAGCTCTAGCACTTTGGTCGACTGTTACGTAAGACTTAACTTGTTATTTTGGTTTGATTAGCGCTTGGCTTTGCTTTACTAATTTTTTACTTTAGTAAGATTCAGTTAAATTCTATATTTCAGCACCAGTCTGTTGTGTTGTCAGCTGATTTTATTGATTTTATGTTTGTGTATCTAGCCTCAAAAGTCAATTAAAGGACCATATTACACTATTTTCTGATCTATGTTATTATGTTGTTTCCTCAACACAAACAGACCTGGAGTTGTGTTTTGTTTGTGTTTTGTTTCACACGTTTAACACACAAACCCTGCATATTTAGGCCGGGTTCTTCTCTCAAACAGAAAACACTCTGTTCCACCTTGCGATGTCATGTGGTAATACAGGAAGTGCTCCACTGTGTTTTTAAACTCCAAACACCTTCGCTAGAAACATTTGGATAATTTCAGCCCTGGAATTGCCAAACTCTACTGAACTAAAGGTAAAAGGAGCTGTTAACT
>KN484754.1:34612-46744 GCA_000787095.1 Periophthalmodon schlosseri
TGAAACCCACCACTTCATGACATCAACAAGCTGGACAGAACATTTGGAGCTTTGGAGATGTAGACAGACTAATAATAAAGTGTTACTCAAACATGTGTGAATGAAACAAAACACAACTCCAGGTGTGTTTTGAGGAGGTAACAGCATTAGAACATGGCTTAAAGCTCACAAGTGTCAACTGTCTAAATAAAATTCGTACATTACCACCATGTGCTGCCTTATTTATATTAAAGGGACCTTAACCTTTCTCTAGTTACAGAGTGATAGTTGAATTGTTGCATATTAAACGAGCAAAGATATGGCTACACGTTTTATTTATTTAATTTGAAGAATATTTACGGTCTGTACACAGTATTAAAGTGCCTGACATACATCCCCTAAACTGTGCACTCAGATTTCCCATTCTCATTTGCATGTGTTGTGTTTGCGCTCCCATAAAGCCTGATCGCAGTATGTTTGTGTGTGCAGGAAATGGACTGGTTAGGATGGAGATTTTATGCACTGTTGCCTTGTTAGTTTGAATAAACAGCTTCCTGCCTTTAGCACAGCGGGACGCGGCCGTAGCTCGTAGCTAATGATCATTTTCAGCGCGCGGCGTCTTTGTGCAGCTGCGGCTGGGTCAGGGTGAAGGATGACTGATATGAGAGGCCGACCTGTCACACAGCATTTGACTTACTATCCTTGGAAGCGGATAAAAGGGGAGCCAAATGTCAAGTGATACGAGTGACGCATCCTCAAACACACATGCACACACCAGGGCATGTTTGGAGGAGAGCACGGAGCTAAGGAGCTTTTTCTGGAAAATATTAGTTAAATGTTCACAAATGCTTGAAGGTTTAAACTGTCAAACGTTTCACGGGTGGGTGGGTTTTAGCGTCGCGTTACATGCAACAGTGTGAGGACTTTTTCCCCATTCAAGATATATTTGGTTTTAAATTGTTAATCACTATGGCAATGGTCCTAAATTTCCATCATTCTGAACCCCAGGATATCGGAATGTGCAGATTTCATGTCGCGCCCATGGACTGTGTATATAAATGGACATAGCTAACCTGCTAGCTGCCGCGTTCCAAATAGGAAGTGAGCGTGGGCGCGCTTCCGGCTCCACTGACTCTGGCTCCAGTTCACTTTACACTGAGAAACTGGTCGCCCCTCCTGTGTAACTGCTGCAGTGAGCGTCGTCATTTTGGTCTTAAAATGTTCGTATTGACCAACTTTACGCGTTCTTCGTATTTTTATTTCGCCATTGTGTCCGGAAATCTAGATAAGAGCAATAATAACAGACAAATCAGGAGCCTTCTTTCCCCGAGGTCGATCCCGCCAGCGTTTGACTGGAGCCGAACGCTGTGGGCGACGTCACACTCACTTAGCCCACTTCTTTATACAGTCTGTGGTCGCGCCATTCTGTATGATAAAAACTGGAAGAGTCAGAGTTCATTCTCATTCATCAATATTTATCTGATTTGTTAATGATAACTGTGTATTTACTGAATCAATCTATACTTTCGCATTGTTGATATCAGTTTTAGGAGTTTTAGAAAGTGAATGCAAACTATCCAGCGAGCCTGACCTTAGCAAAATGTTCTGTAAAAACAACTGCACCTGTTTGCTTGGATAATATTGGCAAGCTTCGACGCAATATTGGAAAGAGATTGCTCTTGTCCTGAAAGAGATGTTAAACTTGTTTTGTTATTCACTTCTTGTCTATAAAATAAGAAATTGCACAAATATTATAAACCAGACTCCATCTCAGTCACAAAACATAAGCAGTGGAACGTTTGGACACCACATAAACAATTATCTAAATACATTTTTGCTGTATTAGTTTACTCTGTTCATTTCGACTCCACATATCCACTATTTCCATGATTTATTCCCCGCATCTGATAGTGCAGGTGTTGTTGCAGAGAGGTGAAGTGAACTCAAAATCTGGGGGAGTGTGATTTTGTGTTGGTTGGAGGTCAGGGTCGTAGCGGCTGACCGTGGGAGGAATGCACGGCGCGCTCTCCCCTCTGCGGCCCAGGTATGCGGAAGGTGAAGAGGTTGGATATTAATTGCGTTTAATGGCGTGTTTGTGTTGGCCTGATGTTTCGTGGTGCAACGAATAAACGGCATTCACAAATAGGCCACGTGCGTAAATGTGTTTATTTGGCTTGAGACGGACAGTCGGACAGCTCTCCTCCATCTGTCACCGCAGCCACACACGCTCACGACGCCGATTCATTCGTCTTGTCGTCTCTGACAGTTGGATTTTCCCGCCGCACCCCCATCGCAAGTCACACGGGATTTTTGGGGGAAAGTGGACTCAAAAAAGAAAACAGACAGTGACAAGGAGTAAAGCACTTTATGAATGCTAATGAGTCTGGGAGAATCAGCAGCTAGCATGTGGCGCGAATCCGGCAGGCGTCACGCAATGCCCCTCGCCGGGCTCGGCCCACGCGCTGCCAAAAGGGTCAGAGGGCAGGGAGGCCTTTTGGGAAAATGGTAATAAAAACAGGACCACCATGAGACAGCGTGGTGTTACTGTAATAAGCACTGATGTATTTTAAAACGTGAGTCTTTTTTCAGTAAGTTTGAGCCTTAAAGGTCCTATATTACACAAACGCTTTAGCCATGTTATAAAAAAACAAAAACATACCTTGAGTTGTGTTTTGTTTCACTCACACACGTTTGAGTAACACTTTATTATTAGTCTCTCTACATCTCCAACGCTCAAAATGCTCTGTTCCACCTTGTGATGTTTAAAAACGCAGTGGAGCACTTCCTGTATTACCACGTGACATCACAAGGTGGAACAGAGTGTTTTCTGTTTAAGAGAAGCCTAAATATGCAGGATTTGTGTGTTAAATGTGTGTGAATGAAACAAAACACAGCTCCAGGTCTGTTTGTGACGAGGAAACAACATTATAACATAGATCAGAAACGAGTGTAATATGGGCCCTTTAAAGAGGACACTTGATTGTGTTGGATAATCATGCGTCATTCACGATTAGCTATTAAACGACACCACTTCTCACAGTCTGTGCATTAGGCTGATTATGTTGTCAGTTCAGAAGTTTAAAAAAAATCCATACGGCTCTTGCAGTGGGTGATATGGCAAAAGAAAATGTATCAAAATTAGCCTTGGTCTCAGCTTTTAGATTTTTTGCGATTCATACGCTTTATGTATTTATATTGTCTTTAAAGCAGACCTATTCTGCAAAATCGACTTTTTAAAGCTTTTAACCATGTTATAATAGTTTCCCCTCAACATTTACTCACCTAAAGTTGCATTTGGAGTGATTCGTGCATGTTCAAGCAATGTTTAATCACTTATTTTCAAGACGCCATATTGGCCATCAACTCCCGTTTTCACCGCCACCGGCACACGCCCACTGCTCTGTACTTACGCCGTTCTCCGATTTTATTTTCTTAATCAATGATACGTGTAGGATTCATCAGCGTGAAATGAAATGCTCGCTAGTGTGATGTGCAGCTGTCCGTAGGAGGGACCGACTCATTGTTGTGATGACGTTTAATGTGACGGCGCCGAACTCAGTGGACTTGTTTCTTTTATTAAGTCATTTTAGAAGAATATTGCGATTCAAAATGTGCAAATTCTAACATAATGATCCACAGGTGTCGTAGACTATAACTATACAGCAGACACAAGCACAATAGGTCTGATTTTAAGAAACTGTAATGGTTGAATATGTGTGAGCGGAGGTAAAAAGGTTTCGTTCACGCCATTCCCCGTGGTAACAAACTATGCTAAACTATGCTAATGAGTCCATGCTGTAAGGTGTCGAGGTAACAAATGTAAAGAAGCAGCCTTGCAAATTAACGAATTAACAACACAAAAAAAGAGAACCGCACAAACTGATTCACTGTGTCTATGAAGAAGTCCTGTTTATGGAGGGGGTGCATTCAAAGGCATTACCCCCCGGGTTTAGCGCCTTTAAGAGGGGCTTGTTCTTTTTACCAAAACACACACAGATTCCCTCAACCTCAAAGAACACGGGCGCGGAGTGGAGGATGATAAAAAGAACATCTGGCGGAGCGAGCAGTGTGCCAGGACAAGACAAAGCCATGTGTCTGGCAAAGCGGCAACTACACACACACACACACGCACACACACGCACACACGCACAACCACACGCACGCACAACAAGCTGGAGCGCACACCTATTCATGCACGCACACACTCCAAAACCGCCTGCCCCCGAACCTGCAAACAAGCAAAAATCCTCAAGTTTTCGCCGACATTACAGTCATTGTCCTCGCACTCATGCACAGCGGGGAGCATTTGGAGATAGAAAAAATGGAGTGGGACGTGATAGGACGGTCCAGTGTTCAGACAGCACTAATCTGCATATACTCCGAGGCTTAGCGGCTGAATATGCATGAGAATATAAAGCAGTTTGCCTAGAAGCAGACCACCCGCTTTCTTTGGATTACTGTACCCACCACCTTCAAGTCTTTTATCTCGGTACTTGGCACGAAATCAAGCCGATTTAGTGACGTTTTTGAACCCGGTGGCTTGTGAGATGTTAACCTGTTGACGACATAAAGGGGGCACAAGCTTTAGTGTTTGGTCCTCAAATGCAACCGAAATACGTAACTGAGCCAAGAGAGTGTGTTTGCATAATTTGGATTTCCTAAGAAGATTTAACCATTGGAGGGAAAAGAGAGGGAGGACTCAGTTGAAGAGAGAAATATTACACATCAAATATTGAACAAATATCCGGAGGGGGATATTGTGTATTCTGGCTTGGCTAGTGTTAAGAAAGTGTGTTTGACTTCTGGAAGGGTTTCTGAGCCATGCACAAAGATTTATTTAGCAAAATTAAGTTATAAAATGAGACTATAAACACACAAGTAGCGATGTGACGTTCGTGAACGAGTTGGCGCTTTTGAACGGTTCTTTAACGTGAACTGTTGGAACCGGATCTTATTTTTTTAAAAGAACCAAATATTTTTCTTTCTCATCTTTATGGATTTTTATCCTGATTAACGCCGAATCAACACAAGAATCAGCACAGAAGAAGAACAGATCCTGATTAAGCCGAATCAACACAAGAATCAGCACAGAAGAAGAACAGGTGACACGAGTGAGAGCTTTGTGCAAAAAAAAAATTTTAAAAATCCATCATAATAACAGTTGAACCATTTTAAACAAATCTTATCCTTGGTCATTTCTCTCTGTGATTAGTTTGTAGATAAAATGAGTTCTCACGCTGGTTTCTGTCATATAAATAAATAGTAAAAGAGCCAGTCCTTTGAACGGCTCTTTGAAATGAACGGATCCAAAAGATTCGGATCCCATAAACGAGCTGAAAGTCCCATCACTACACTACCACTAAGTAATAAATATATCTGTTACTAACAATATAATGTACCTTTTTCCACGCAGTCGTCTTTAGCACGTGCTGAGAATGTTGACTGGCTGCAAAATGCTAATTGCACTAGTTCAAAAGCTTTGGTGGGTAGATGTGCCGCTGGTAAAACGGGAGGTGTAATAACTGCGGTCTCAGCCTACACCTTTTCGGCTGATTTTGTTGTTGACGCACGTAAAGAAACAAATTCTGAAAGATAATATATTGCTACAGAGATATACTGCGATAAACGATAATATTGAAACTACTTAAATCAGGATAATCTGAGTGAACAAATGTTTAAATAGACAGTATCATTAAAAGACATGAGCAGCAACAAATACATGGCAATACTTAGCCACAGAAGTTACCTTTTTCCGCCTCGGCGGCTCAAATCTTATGGTATTACAACAAAAATAACTAAAATCTCCCCATTACTGCAAAGAAACTATACACACAATAAATATTGAGCCACAAAATATATTGATCCCGCTATAATGTAACTTCTGAAGAGAAAATATGTGGCGCTTTTAATAGGCATTTTATCTCTGCATGTGATGTTTTGAATCATAATGGTGAAACTTCTGATCTTGATTATGTTGAATCTGAACAGATAACAGTTAGATTTTCTCTTTAACATCTTTCACTTACATGGAGGCCTTAAACGCTCTCCGCTCCATAGACCCAAAAAAGTCCACGGGAGCTGATGACCTCGATCCAAAAAGTGGGACAACTAAAATATCTAAATGACCTGGTCTAGACCCAAAAAGTCCACGGGAGCTGATGACCTCGATCCAAAAAGTGGGACAACTAAAATATCTAAATGACCTGGTCTTGCAAAAGTTTTAGAAAAGTTAGTTGCAAATAAAGTTATAATTTAAATAAATACTTAATTTTGAAGTGTTATCAATTAGGTTTCAGAAAAGGGCAAAGTACTGTCACTGCAAACACAAAAGTTTTAAATGACATTTTCACAGCCCTTGATGGATGTCATACGATTGTGTGGCTCTGTTTATTAATTTAACTAAAGCTTTTGATTCAGAAGATCATAAAATTCTCTTGAAGCGCCAGGTAGTAGTGGCCGATGGGTTTAAATCAAATGTTTAAACTTTAAGCAAAAGAGTGCCCCAAGGTTCAGTTTTGGGGCCTCTACTTTTTACTATATTCATTAATTCATTTGGTTGCAATTTAAGAGAAAGCCTCATACATTTATATGCAGATGATGCTGTTTTGTCTGCAAGTGCTCCCTCTGCAGATCAGGTGATTTTAAAACTGCAGCAAGATTTTAAGGAAATCCAAAATTCCCTCAAAAATCTTAAATTATCACTGAATGCAAATAAAACTAAGTATATGATTGAGTATATGATGACAAAAAAACAAAAAACAAAAAAAACAAAAAAAATCTAAGTAATGTGCAAGCTACAAATCTTTATACACTAAATGGTACACTGATTGAAAGAGTCACCACCTAAAAATCTTGGGTTTTGACCTGACAAAAACATATCCTTTAAAATACATATGTCAGAATTACATAACAGTTGAAATCAAATTATAATTTTTTTATAGAAACAAATTTAGTGTCCCATTGAATTACAGAAAAGAATCTGTTCAAGCACCTTTCTTTCTGTACTGGATTATGGAGATATAATCTACACGCAGACTTCAGCCTCTACTTTAAACCTTAGATTCACTCTTTCACTCAGCCCTTCGTTTCATAACAGGTGATGAACTTAAAAACCCATCACTGTTCACTCTATGAAAAGTAGTTTGGCCGTCGCATCTGTCAGAAGAGAACAACACTGTATAAATGTATTTATAAGGGACTACAACGATAGACTCAATATCTCACTTGTTTGTTGAACTTGAACTGATACGGGAACTTTTAATATAAGATCTAGTGTCTAAAAAATGTCAGCACTAGAACTGAAATAGAAAACGTTTTTGGTTATTTTGCTTCCCAGAAATGGAATATATTTCAAGGACATGCAAAACTGGATGCACTGGTGCCACTAATGCGCTTTACTAATCTGGTGATAAACATTTATAATCACACCTGCTCCTGTTTTTAATGTTTTAAACAGACCTGTGTAGTTATTTGAGCTGTTTGTTTTTGTTTGTATTGTTCTGTATTTACCAGGGCGCTCATGAAAAAGAGTCTGGTGCTCTCATTGGGCTCTCTCTGGATAAATAAAGATTTTTTAAAAAATCATTAATTCATTTAATCAATCATTCAATCATTCATTCATTCATCATCAGTTACTCTGAGATAAAGTGGTAGCTACAAAACTCAAAATGTCCTTGAGTTTGAAAATGTAAAATAAAGGTATAATTTGATGTTGTTGTGGCAATCTGTCAGAAAAAGTAGACAAGCATAATGCAGTAAAGTTGTCGTCAAATTTCAGGTTGAGCTGTTGGGGTTAGGAGTATTTAACTGGAGGATTAGCCTTTTGCATCTTTAGGTTAGTATTGCTCTGATACAAATCCATATGTCTGTCCCTTCTACACAAGTTTGGAGTTCTTCCAATGCAACAAACACAAAGCCAAGAGGTTCATTTGTGCAGATTTGTGCCTGATAAGATTTAACCAAGAAACGAAAAGTGTGAAAGAGAGACAGTGAGTGTTCATACGAAGAGCAGAATATTAGACACACAGCTCTGATGACCCATCAAATATTGAAGAAATGTCTGCTGGAACCATGAATTCACATTTCAGACTGACTTCCTCTATGACTGTCCTCGCCAATGAATGAATATTTCATTTCAGAAAATAGAGTGGCCCTGAAAGGCACCATTACCAAAGCCTAATGTCAGGGGAAAAACATTCGGCACATTTAGCTCAAAGTTGGCCTGAAATGATAAGAGGCGCCCATGCAGAACGCAATCTGATGGCCTAATGCATTGGCATCACATTAGCAGCCCTGTGTTTGACTGTGCCACTCCAATGTAGGTTTTCCCAAATGACTGAGCGGAGGGGCTGGGGAGCACACAACACATGGGCCTGCTATCTATCATTTTACTCATCAGGAGAGAGGAGCAAGAGTCAAAACAATGAACAAATGCTGCATGTTCCTGGCAGTCTGGAGCACAATATGGATGTGTTTGATCAAGTATAAGTATAAGGGCTAGTTGTGCCATTAGAGAAATACTGACTTAAATCCATGCGTGAGAAGCGAAGCAAGAAAGACCAATGAATGGGTGTCACTGTTGCCAAAGTAACCATCTGCAGTGGTTTGTTTAAACTGGTTAATCAACTTTTTGCGACGCATTTGAAGTTGGGTAAGCGTTCGGATAAGTTTTGTAACTGGATAAGTGCCACAAAGGATCTATACTACTTCTGTTCATTTACAAGAGACCTGCTTTATAAAGTTACAAAGGTTTACAAAATGACTTTAGCTGTGCTTCTCCAACCCCCACTGATGCCAACTTTCCTCCAAACAAAGGCCAGGTACGTTACCTGTTGCCCAATGACATGCGGTACCAATACAGGAGGGTAAACGTCTCAACCAACCGAGCTACTTCAACATCTCTTCTGTTCGAGAAAGCATCGTATACATTCAGTAGTGTTTGAGCAATGCCAGAATTGTTTTTGAATGCAAAATACTAAAAAGATTACAAATTAAATAAGATAATATAACAGGACCAGTCGGTGAAGAGTACATTGTATATGCCCCGTTCATTTCAGTGTTATTGCCATATATCACCATGTCTACCATTCATTTTTCTTGATCTTTCACATAATCCGTGTCAGACAGATAAACCATCAAACAGCAGGAGGTATAGGAATTAGATTATACACAAAATTTGTCTGACAATAAAATAAAAACATCAATTTAATGGAAAAATTCTCCACTGCGCCATGTGCGACGGTTGATGTCATTATGTGTTAATGTGGCGTCATCATAGCCTTTGTTTGCCAGCACGATGGCAGTGTCAATATAAGCCCGCGCTGTGTTTGAGTGCGGCGGAGGTGAGTGATTCTTAATGTTGTCATACTAATAACCCTGAGAGCGGACTGACAGGGAATTACCACAGAGCACGAGCAGGTTCAGCCTTGAGCCGTGCTGACTGATGGTGACAGATAGACCGTGCCTCAAAAACTGAAAGATAATGAAGAAATGCATTTTACATTCAGCGGCAGGAAGAACGCAAGACAAGTGCTTTGAGTTTCTGCTTTTAATATAAGAACACGTGGCATTGTGGATATCGTCGACGTGTTTACGAGCAGGGAGGTAAATTCTGTGGTAGAGGTTCATTCTGTCTTCATTTTTAAACTCAGAATGAGCGATTCTTTACATGTTTCACTTCCTGTAGCCTTCCTCAGAAGCGACACGTGATGGTGTCGTGACGTGTCTTGTGGGCCGCTTTACTTGTTTACGCCCCCTACTGTCTGGAGCCTTTTCCAGGACTCCAGTCGTGATGAGGGAGCCTACACCTTATCACGCACACGGGATGCAGTCCAGGAGAAGGCAACAGACAGTAGGGGGCGCAAGCTTCCCCGACTGTAAAGTAAAGTAAAGAAGTAAAGCGGTCCACAAGTCACGTCACCACACCATCACGTGACGCTTCTGAGGAAGGCTACGGGAAGTGAAACATGTAAAGCAGGTAAACAGACGCAGGTAAAGAGAAATTTTACTTCGTGCTGTGATATTTTATGTGCACTTTGCAACTTTTTCTGGTGGACAGTTTCCATGGAGATGTTAATTTCTTTACCTTTGATGTTCCACGGTATGGCATTAAACGTATCTACCTTTCATTCATTCAATTACAGGTGTTTTTATTGCTAAAAAATACATGTTGTTGAATTTAAAAAATGTGTTGTTTGTTACAGCGAGCGGGGGTCGCCTCTCCGCAGATCTGACCAGTAACTTGACCTTTTGGCATCGCCTGCTTGTCGCTATGGAGATAGGAATGTTTAATGCCATACTGCTGCAGGTAAAGAAGTAACACGTCACTGGAGACGAGCAGGTGGACGACCTTCCAATAAAAAGTTACATAGTGCACCTTTAGCTACCGGATCAACAAAACAACCAGGTGCTTTTTTTTTGTAATAATACATTTTAAACGGAAAATAAAAAGATTCCCAAGGACACTGTGGTTTGTCTCTCTCATTACATATAATCTCAAATGACTGAGTACCACCTATAAAAACTGGAAGAAATGGCAACCTGTTTTGAAAGACGTTAAAACAAAGCGGAGTCTGGCAGAAGCGTGTGCGCTGTATAAACCGCTAAAGCCATAAAGACGTACAGTGGCTCAGCCTTGACCCCGCGCCCTCTTAGGTATCCCCCTGCGCAGAATTCTTATTCCCCACCAAACTGACAAAGTGTTTTTAATCTTTTCTTCCCCTCTCTCCTGGAGATTGGGGAAACAAAAATCAATAGCTCCTGGCAGGCGATCTAGCAGGCCGGTGAATTACAGGGTGTGCGGCTGGACCGGCGGAGGGGCCCGTACAATGAGGAGACCTTGGACAGAGGCTGGGGAGACGAGCCGAGGTCGCGGGGGTCACTCTGGGTCCGCAGTCTGAGGAGAGGGGTATTTACTGCCGCGCCACGGATACTGCTGCCGCTACTGCTGAAAAATAACTGCTCAGCACACAGGAGGAGAGGAGAGGAGAGGGAGGAGAGCAGCAGACACACACTATCCTAAGTCCTGAGAGATTTGTAAGATGTTGGGTTTGGTGTAGTCTAGGTATAATTTTTGTGATTATTCAATACTTTAACTGTCGTGTTTATCGATATTTTGCTGGTTTTTATTTATATACTTTTCGCACTTATCTGTGTGGCCTAGCACAAGAGCACTTGGAACCTGATAAACAGTTTTTGTGTTCATTTTAAGAAACTGTCGAAAAAGCACTCTTAGTTCAAAGCAAAGTCCATAAGGAATTAAAATGGAGATGGCCTATTTACCCCATTTCTGGTTCATTTCGTCATATCCTCCAGCCAGGTACTCCTGCCCAAAGATGTAAATTTAAAATGTAGACGAGTCGACGATTTACGGTCATTCTTGTGTAATTACCAGCAGCGGTGAACCCGGGTCAAATGCTGAGAACAATTTCTTTATGGGCCCAATAAAAGTACATTTGAACCTAGCAAATGTTTGATTTATGATTATTGACGTTTTCTCAGGTATTTTAAGGTGGACTGTAACTTTGGGTTCTGGTGGGGCGTCCTCCATCTGCTTATCTTCATGGATATGTTACTAATTTGCCTGGAAGGTTCCTCAGTGTGGCATTAAACGTATCCATCATTCATTTAGGTGTTATTATTACTCAAAAACACTTCGAAAGACAAACATTTTTACAGTGAGCCTGGCTGATTCTCCACGGATCTGACCTCAACCTTGGCCTGATGGTGTCGCCTGCTCGTCTTCACGCTGACGGACCAGTTTAATGCCATACTGTGGAACTTTCTAGACAAAATAAAAACATATTTGTGGAGTGAAGCAGCTGGCAGACCCTCCACCAGAGAGGTTACATAGTTCACGTTTAACATTTGAAACGAGACACAAACACATTATCATCAAAGACACTGTGGGGTCTCGTTGGTACAGAATCCAGTGTGATTTGCGCTCAGGTATAACGTCAAAGCAAAGCCACTAATGCCTTTTTCCCCCCCCCACCGCACACCGCCGCCACCCCCCCGTCCGCTTCTCTCAAATGGGAAATGATTCATTAGCGTTTGGTGATTTAGAACGTGGCAGTAGCGGCCGATCAATATGCAAGGGCCCCCTGTCTGTCAATACGTGATTTCTGCTGGTAATTAGCTGATGTGGGCCAGTGG
>KN484755.1:0-32974 GCA_000787095.1 Periophthalmodon schlosseri
TGGTTTATGGCTTATATTAAAACTTTTTTCATACAATTTAAAGGGCTGGTATTATGCTATTTTCTGCTCTGTTATTATGTCGTTTCCTCATCAAAAACATACCTGGAGTTGTGTTTTCTTTCATTCACATGTTTAACTTCATCTGTCTATATCTCCAAAGCTCAAAATGCTCTGTTCCACCTTGTGATGTCATGTGGTAATACAGGAAGTGCTCCAGTGTATTTTTAAATTCCATACACCTTCACTAGAATCATTTGGATAATTTCAGCCCTGGAATTGCCAAGCTCTATTGAACTAAAGGTAAAAGGCAGCTGTTAACTTGAAACATGACATCACAAGGTGGAACAGAGCATTTTGAGCTTTGGAGATATAGACAGGCTAATAATAAAGGGTTACTCAAACATGTATGAATGAAACAAAACACATCAACAACATCAAAACCACACAAATGTATGTTTTTGATGGGGTAGAAACATTATAACATGAAGAATCAATTTTGTGTAATAATTTTAGGCTTTCATAGTAGGTCTTAGTATACACAACCCCCTTTTGTGAGTGCTTTTCTTGTTTCTTGACCAGTGTGATGGCTTGTAGGGGTTATCAGTTATACCAGGTCACCACGCTGAGCTCTTGGCAGACAGGACCTTGAGAAGAAGAAATCTCTGGCCA
The DNA here is from genome assembly GCA_000787095.1 of Periophthalmodon schlosseri. Classification (NCBI taxonomy): domain Eukaryota; kingdom Metazoa; phylum Chordata; class Actinopteri; order Gobiiformes; family Gobiidae; genus Periophthalmodon; species Periophthalmodon schlosseri. The sequence continues at coordinate 670 of KN484755.1, forward strand.
AAAATCAGCAACCTTGCATTTTTCTTGTGTTTTGGCAGGAAGATTATATTTTCTTGCACTAAAGACACAATATGTGATAAAACTTGATACAGATGCCTTGTTGATAACACAGGAGCTTTTAGTATAGAGAAATGGCCCAAGGAGTTGAACATTATACAGTATGAAGAGGTTGGACAGCCCACACCACTGTCATTCACGGCTCTAGGAGATAGAGGCAGACATTCTTGATGGATTACTAAAGCTGTTTACTGCATAAGGGGCATTCCTTTTATCAGAGAAGAGGGTGGGAAATAACATGAGCGAAAACCCAGTTTACAGTTTGCACTCCATGTCCATGATATACAGGTATATATAGGTATGCTTTACTGCAGGGCTACAATTACGTAACCCTGTGTTTCTTCGAGTGGAAAAGTTGTTGTACCTTTCTACTTGTAGAGTTTGTTTACAACAGTCTAAGCAAATAATAGTTTGAATAATTGTGATTTCAATTATGATCTAAATGACTGTGAGTTTTCCATGATCCATTGCCACATTTTAGTCTGTTTTGCATGATTAGATTCACCCTCTACTTATTAAATAAATAGTTATTTCAGCTAAAAAAAACAAGTATCATATCAAACCTTGCAAGTCAAATGAAGTATATTCATGGCCTTAAGGGGCATTTTTAGCACCATGTTTTACTGTGTGGAGATTTAGCACTGCCTTCAGGCCCTGTTTATTTTATGGGATGGTATTTATTGTATTACATTACCATTTGTTTTTAAAATGTGACACTTAATAAATTAGTACGAACAATAAATATGAAAGTCTATTAAATACTTCTATGTTGAATGATTTTTTGGATATGGTTGCTGATGGAAAGTTTATGAAATACTGGTAGACAGTATTTTTCTGTCAAGTTGAAAGTGGTTTGTGATTTGACCGAGTATGACCCTATACCTGAGCTCCGAGCAGCAGCAGCAGCAGCTCTGGCCTGGTCGTCTGTGTGAGCGGAGGAGGGCAGAGAGGAGTCCATCACCTTCAGACACTGCTCCCTGGCCGCATTCAGAAGAGCCTTCAACTCGCCGACTGGCACTGCGGTCATGTCCTGTCTCTTTTCTAGACACAAAAGTAAAGAGTAACCAACAGTGCTGGAGGGGATAAAACAAAATGTACCGGTACCCATATTAAGGGGTTGTACTGAGAGACGATTTATCTGCCCATAGGTTTAGTGTTTTAATAATTCATTCAAATATCAGCCACCGCCCTATAAAGTAAAGGGTCTCCATAAAGTCGCTTTACAATTTTAAAATTTAATTACAAAGGCAACTGATAAGATATATTAATTAGATTTGTTCGATTGTACTCCAAAAGTTTTTAATTTTGCATTTTTGTATTTCAGGCATCCTGTTAATTAAAGACGCATCCTTTTGAATGAACCCCTAAGATATGGCTACTCCTTAAGAGAAGGGACAATGTGTATGGGGCTATGTTAAAGATATCGAACAAAGACATGGGACATTGCTGAACTAAAACAAAGATAACAGATGCGATTGCAACCATTGATGAGGCTGTGCTACAGCGAACATGGCAAGAAATCCAGCACCGTCTTGATGTGCTTTGTGTGCCTAACGGTGTCCATATAGAGGCGGATTAAATGAGGTAAAAAAAACTTTGGAAACCACTGAGTACAACAGAACAAGTCTGATTAAGATATCTTATCAATTGCCTTTGTAATACTTTTTTTTATTGTAAAAACTTTATAGGCATCCTGTACATTACATTTATTCTTGCTAGGGCTGCCAAAACACTTGACACCCAGAATCATAAATTGATACTAGATACAAATTTCACAAGGTATTGGTACTTTTAAATTTCAGAAGTAATGATAGTGATGATAGTTTCCAAATGGAAACTATCATCAATCTGTGTTAACAAAATAGCATTATACTGTATACACTGCGTACTATGTTTTTTTTTTCTTCCTCACTGTGGTATAGAAACTGTTATCAAGTATCAAGCTTTTTCCTTGGTGCTGAAATAGTTTGAAATTCCTGCAAAAAACAATGCAGAATCAAGTCAAATTGTATTTGTATAGTACTTTTCACAGATAAAAATCACATAATCAAAAGTGCTTTACATGAATCAGACATTGGAAAAACTAACATTTCCCCCCAAAAATAAAAGTCAGATTTATTAGGGGAAAAAAATACATACTGCGGTCTGATGATTTATATACTTCAATAAATATATATATATTTCATATTTAAATGAAAAACCTCCTCAAGGCAAATGCTAATCCTAATAATTTTAAGTCATAGCGCAGGGAATAATGAAAGAAAAAGCAACTCTTCTTAAACTACTGTAAATTAGGAGCAGTCAAACTTTTAAAATTAAACACAATCAATTATCTCAACTATCAAGGCAAGTTTAATAATAGTCACCCTCAGCATTCTAGATACTTTTTAATTCACAAGGTTAAAATAATGACTTACTCAGATATTCCTTAAGAACAAGAGTTTGAACTTGAGCCACCCTTCTCTCTCTCCTGAGCATGTAGTCTCCTTGAAGGCAAGGCAGGAGGCGAACTATTTTGCTAACAGCATCTCCTGGTGATGGAAGCAAAAAACGAAAAATGTTAATAAAACTGATATTTTGTGCTGCAATAGCTGAAAAATCGTGATTAGATGCTGAGCCATGTTGCATGCTGAGGTGCAATTGGTTCCCATTTCTCCATAAACTACATAGTAATCTTCAAACAACCCTACCCTTTAATAACAAAATACTTTGGGACATACCGAGATGCCATCAATTTAAAGACTTTAGGTAATCAAAAACACAATATCAGTTTTAGAATATTTAAATACTTTAAATAGTTTCCAGGCAACTCCATGCTAAAAGACAATGCAGACATTTAAGGAGCCTCCATTTAAATTCATAAATGTACCCCATGTCCCCACTCCTCTGTCTTCCTACAGTCTCTGTCAGACTCAGTAAAATACTAAAAGTGTAATACCTGTCGTAGGTAAAGAAGGCTCCTGCAGCAGCGCCATCACTGTCGCCATGGCAGCAGACCCATTGAGCTGATTGCCAGAGTTCAACATTCGGGCTATACAGACACCGCTATGGTCGTTCGAGCCCTGGACCAACAGGAAGTAGTGTGAGCTCTCACCTTTGACCTCAGTCTCAGGAACTGGACAGAGAAAAGAATGGTGGCAATTTATTTTACACTAGACTTTAAACGTTAAACCTCCCTCATTATATACAATGTAAAAGTGTTTGTCATAATACTAAAATTTCATGTTTGATACACACATACAGGATACTTTCAATGCCACAATGATAATAAAAACACTCTTATATTAGTAGAATGTAATTTTAAACACAAAATATTACCATGTGTTCTCACACTAGTTCTAAGATTAATCTAAAACTGTTCAAGAAAGGTCCACTTACTTTTTTACACCTTTATACTTTAACTAGCACAGTACCACCACAATATCACTACATATAATACCACAATACAAAAGTAATGTACTGTGCAACAACCTGTAATAACAACCCAATACCAAAAACCTTTAACTCTAACCCAAGTAAGTACAATGTATTTACCCACTATTACAGATTGTTAAACCAGTGATTTACATAGTGTTTAATGAGGTGTGAATCAAGCGTAAAAGAAAGTGATCAGAAGAACTAGTACAGATACCGTTCAAACACCTTTCAACTATTGATTCTAGTAGACTTCTCTATGTTGTTCATGACTTACCATACTATTACCTAATGAAGCATCAATACAACCCTAACAGACACAATAGTATGCCACACCACACCATGTGCATCACCACACACACTTCCTTGGAGTGGAATTCGATTGTGCATTTTGTTATATTTCCTCTGGTGTTTAAAAATTGATTAGTCCCACTTCCGAGTTTGCTTCCCTAGAAAAACGTTTTATTTTTTGCAGTATATTGATGATGCGGTAGTTAGCAATGTATTTCCCATGGGAGAATAGTATGGGCTTTCCAAATGGTCAATTATTTTAATTGGTTAATGAATAAGGGAAAACCATGTCATACCAGATAATGACTTTGGTCCTGTGGCTAGGAACTCTCTCCAGCGCTGAGAGCAGAGCGAGTTAGCAGGAGGCTGGATGAATGAAGTGACTGTACAAGAGAGGCTGAACAGTGCACCAACCTGGACACATGCAATACAAGTTACTGGCAAAATATATTTATTTACTTTTGATAATGAGATTACTTTAAAGGGCCTGCACCTGATTTTGAAACATAAGTCAAGAACATATTTTAGTTTGAACTGTTCTAAGCCCCACCCACTTAGTCCATTTTCGTGTCCTGTGTCGTGGGGCAATATCTGAGTGGCAATACCACTGATATTGCCCCATGACACAGAAACAACTGTCTGGGACAGTCTCAGACAGTTGTTTCCACATAGTTCATATCAGTCTACACCCACTTTTTGCTTTTTCTTCACAGTTTATAATGCACCATGAAAGGGAATCAACAGTCTGGGAAAGTGTCAGGCAGCTGTTACCCCATGATTCTTAGCAAACAATGTGCCTGATTCACAAAAACAGTGTCCCTGCAAGTTGGTCCTCTTGTCTAGTTATTACCAAACAGCTTTGCAAAATGCTTTCGTTATACATTTCCATCTAAATTATCTGCATTTAAAATACACTATGTAATATAAAGGGCATTTATTTTTGCCGGAAGAAATTAAACTCAAGTACAGGCCCTTTAATCAATTCAAGACAAAGAAATACCTTTCCACGAAGTGATCTTAATTGTTCTAAAAACAGTTTTGCTTTTACAGACTTTCCAGACAAGCCTCTGCATGGTACAAGTAAAGGAACAAAACTGAAGGAAGAGGTAATATTTTCTTAGTTTGAAGTAGAGTTAAAATGACACTGACGCATTGAAATAATATCCATGGAGAGAAGCTGTTATTACAGAATGCATTTAAAGCACAGTGAAAGGATACAGTTCAAAAGTGGTTGAGGATGGTACAAAGTTGGGCAGATCAGAAACAGAAACCAACTGCACCAGCTCTAAAACTGGAGCGTAGTAGTGGAAGACCTGTGAACAGAGACAGAGGGCAATGGTAAAATTGAAAAAAGACGTTTCAGCTGAAGGACACACTGTAAGATTTATGCAACCCAACCTTTCTCCTACATTTAGTTGTTTAGTTGTTTTTTTGATAGAAAAAATATTTAATTCAGTGGTGAGTCATCTTATCCAGCAAAGCCAATTTAAGGTCTAGCAAGCAGGTTGTAGAAAGAAACAAAAACGAGTTGTTGACAAAAAAATGGAAAATATTACATTATTTACATCTTTTATTAATGCCACATCACTTATAAATACTGGAACTCATTGCCCTACATATGTACTCATTTAGGACATAGCATAACATAGGTCTGTATGTCTCATTTAGGACAATAACACAGGCCAGTATCTCGCATGTAAAATTATTTGCATACAAGCTGACCTCATAATTTATTGATTTAAATCGAAACAAGAACAAAACACAAATATATACTGCAGCCTATGAAATGGGACGTTGTGGAAATTTTAATGATCTGCAGTGCCTCAATTAAAGTTGCAGAAAAGTTCGGCAACGAGCTGAAGAAGCTCTCAATATTTGCCATTTTAGTGCGTATTGTGGTACACTAATGAGAGGAAACCAAGTTAGCAGCATTCTTGAGGCTCACTTTTGATAGAGTGGGGGCGAAAAAACTCTAACCAAAAGTTGTACCCAAACAGCAGGACATGAAGCATCTGCATTGTGTGGGCCTAATATTCATTGCCTACTGTGTGCAAATGGCTTTAGGAGGGTTTAGGCATGTTATCCCAGCAGACTGGCAATATAAAACTTATGTTATAAGTTGTTTATTTTTGTTTATGATCATGACCATAGGGTAGGGATCCACAGTTATAGGTAAAATAATAATCATGGTTATTTGAATATGGATTTTAGTGTTGCATGTTTTGAGATTTATGTTTTCAAAGTAATTGGATATCACAAAGAGATTTCAAAGGCACACTATGCAACTTTTCTCGAGGAGTGCCCACCACCTGCTTGTCTCCATGGCAATATAATTGCTTAGCCAGGAATGTTCCACAGTATGACATTACACTCTGAATAGGTTTGAATAGACAATGCAATAATTGTGACCACAATTAAAATCTGATTAGCGACACAGCTCTTTGCTAAGATCACAACTGTACTGCTTAGATATAAAAATGACTGATGCCGCTGCTGTGAAAATTGTTTGTGTTACCTGCAATAACATCATAAGAGCAGCTAGTACAATGTCTACATAATACCAATTTGCAAACACTTTTCACACTAACACTACAGTGTGTGTGCTGTGCAGATCTCCTGTGGTGCTCGAGGAGTAATGATTATCTGACTGTGAAGAAAAATTATCTGGTCTGCTATGTCCTGATGCCATTAGTCTGTATAACTGCAGTGTGTATGCACATGTATGTATATGAATGATAAATAACATACGAGATCAGTAGCTCCTGTGAGTTTATTGTATTTGCAATTAATCTACATCGGAAAACTCATTACAGAACAAAATTGCCTACAAATGCTATAAAGACCTTTGCTCACACAATTTAGTATAATGTGCAATCTGCCCAACACAGGCACAATGTTTGCCACTTTAAGATAAAAGCATTGTACATAAAATAAAGTATCAGTAAATGCCTGAAGTGGAAAAATCCTTTAAGTGAGAAATCTATAGTCTAATCTTGTATCTGAGATTGGGGGCATAAAGGTACAAGAGGTCATGTTAATGTTTGATTTCCCTCCCCCCAGTATTTTGCCAACTTATTTGAACTGGATCCAATTGTATAAGCAATCAGTGAGGAAGTGAAAATTTGTGCCAGGAATAAAAATCTTGAGCAAAGTCAAAGTTGTAGGGACTCACCTCTGGGTGTAGTTTGTGCTCCGTGGGGGTGAGGAGTCTGGATATGGGATGAGCTGGGTAGCGCAATGAAAATCCATCAAAACGTAGCTCTGAAATATACTGAAATACAAAAGAGGCTGATATCCGATGAAATAATTGGAACCTTAGCACTACATTGAGTTTTAAGACAACACACAGCAAGTATAAAAATACTTTAGTTTAAATGAAAAACTCTTAAAAAGTAGACTTCATGATGCAGGGCGGTGTAATGCTGTGAACTGCTGAACATAAAGTGATAATGGTTGTTCTTTAGTTTAGAGATCTCCAGAGTATTCTCTTTTGTTCTACGCTTTCAAACTGTGAAGCTTTACTGACTGCCTGAGCCCACTCATTTCTGAAGACAGCAACTTGGAAAAGGTCACTTGAGTGAAGGAGAAGTTCTCGCTTGCCTCAGCAGCCTCCAAACACAACAGACAGAGAACAGATAAGTGGAAATGTCTGCTGGTAATGTGTAACTGGTCACCTGCAAAATTCATTCGGGAATTCAAATTAGAGAGTGAAATATTATTGTTTTTTTTTAATCTGTTCAGAAGTGACTTTGCATGTTGTCAATGTCAGAATTCAGGAGGCAAATCTTCAGGATGGATGAAAAAAGTGATACATTTGTATAACGCAATACTTTTTAATTACAGGTTTACAGTGCATTATCCATACTCAGGTGTCCTATTTCCGTAGCCACAGCTGCCCTGGGGCAGACTGACAACTTTTTTTGTTTACAATTTGACTCTTTAACTGAGTTGAAATGTATAACTTCTTAAAATGTTATGTATGCTTTTAATAAATACGTAATTATAAAAGGTAAAAGGTAACAATCTGGCATAATCAGCCGTATTCAAACACGCATTTTTGCCAACCTCCCTCGTCAGCAATGGGGATGAATTAGAGCCAAGCTTTGCAATGGAGGCCGATGACAGCGAGTCGGGACAGTTCCCATGACCCCTGTGTGACCTCAAGCGAATTCACCATTGCTATTCAGCAGCAGGATAACTCCCAATACCCCGCTGAGGTAAAAATTACTCCATTTAAAAGAAACACACTCGAAAACATACCCTTTGACTTTGTGTGGACTGAATATTTATTTTTTCATATAAACTGTAAAAAAGGTACAAATGCTAAAACAGACTTTAAGAAAACATTGTGTTCTTTTGAGTTTTTGAGCCTACGGAAAATCCTCTTCATAATAAAAACACAGGTAATGTTTTAGAATGTTTCATAATGTTTTGTCTGTGGCCCTAAAGAAAAACTGGCTCCTACATACAGAATTCAAGCATTCTTCTCATTTTTATGTGATCTTTTTCTATCCAAAGCCCAATGTTACAAAACACATTATGCTGTTTGTAACAATTACCTTTTCAAATATCCATTTGCAAAGGTTGTGATAAACTTTTTGAGTGAGTTATACATAAACAACATTGAGAAGGCTCACGATATGGCTTCAATTTTGTTGACATACCTTTTTCTCTCTAATAAGCAGTGCCCCTCTCCACATTTCTCTATGGTCAATACAGCTGTCCAACACTGTGGGCTCCACCAGACCAGCACTCAGATACGAGGCCACTCTCTGCCACCTGTAAGAAGCAAACCATCAAAGGCTTCATTATGTATTGAATTTTGAATTTTTCAGTGTGAAGAGGCAAGATTAATATTCTTCAGACAAGGCATACAAACATATAAACTACAGTAAAAAATGTAATAACTTTCAAGTATTATCAGCACAGTGTTTCCCATAGATTACAGGTAGACTATGGTGGCACAAAAAATATAATAATTTAATCTCATATCATTTGTGGAGTGCAAATGTCGCTTTTTGTCCTGTATAGTAGCCCTATAAATGATAATAGAATGGGCATCAAAGTGTGATTTTGTAATGAAAATGTATTGTCCAGGTATTTTTAAACTAAGGGAGAGAATTTAAGACTATGGGGGGAAACACTGCAGCAGCACACCCAACCTTATTCTAACAACTCCCCCTAGTGGTTTGAAGGGCACACGTATTGCAAATGTACACTGAATATTTACAGTCAGTACCATAATCACAGGAGGATTATGTTTAAAAGAGGGATGATACTCACACACTGAAGTGCTGTGTCGCCATGGTGATTTGAGCGTTGTGCCAGCAGCTCATGTGTTTAAGAGCTCCCAGCAGAGGCAGCAGCTCTTTGGGAGCAGGAGGCTGAGCAGAAGAGCCCAGCATCAACACGTCCAACAGGGCTTTACCTTTAATAAGGAAAAGGTTTTCAATTATTCATTTTTATGCAAAATATTAGTTGGAATCTTGAAAGGCCCGAAAGGAGTGACACTCTACCTGGAGGCGGGAGCTTGTCTGATAATGAATGTAATCCTTCAGCAGCTTCATCTAAAAGCCTGTTTAAAGAGAAGAGCAGCTCAGAAAGAACAACTAGTGCCAAGTTCATTATTCATGTTTTACTTTTTGTCAAGTTTTTGTTCAGAATGACTAAACCTTTTTTAATTGAGGGGTTAAAAAGGTTTTAGTAGGGCTGGGCAAAATTGACAAAAATAATATTTCATTTTCTTATTTATTCATGTATTTTTAGTATCCTAATAATAATGTTCAGACTATATTATGTCAATCCAACAGAAATGTGCATGTCTTTAAATGTATTAGTTCAGGTTTAAGCATCAGTCAAATGTGAAATGACAGATGAATATAATTTGATGGTATATCCTTATTTGGAAGTTTACAACATATATATTTTTTTCATTTTCATTTTCAATCAGCTCTTCCTGCAACAATGCACTTGACATTCAAATTTTGTACATCTTAAAAACAACATTCACATTTTTTTCACCTCCATGTCTTAGACTTACTCTGCCAGTGTTGCATCATCAACTTTCTGATCCAGTGCCTCCTGATCGCTCAAACAGCCAATGCACAGTTCCATGGTGGTGGATATCTCTTCTTCACTGTCTGTCTTCTGGCGACATGTACCAAGCTCTTCCCATTCAGAGCTGCAGAACTACAAAAACATAATTTCATAATAACATTAAAATTGTACATGACAAAGTGTGTATACATGTATATGCATTGCTTATTGACACATTATGCATCCATTTAATTAACTCTGCTTCTGTTTCAAACCATATCACACAATAGCAATTAATAGCTTCATAACTTCTTTAAGAAACCACTAACCTGTGTAATTCCTTGACATGCCTGAACAGCAAAGAACCATTTTTGAGTTGAAGGGTTTCCACTGAGGGAACAAGCTAAACAACGAGATAATAATACAATGAATATTATTTTTGGCATAGTTAAAAAAAAAATATGACGAAACTGTATTACCAACCTGGAAATGAGGGACTCTGACTGAGTGATCCACGAGTTGAAAGATTCCCAAAGTTGTCATAAATTTGTTGTAGTGCTGCTAGACCTGCCATTAAAAATTATAGCATCACCTCCAAAAAACAACCCTTGATATTACCAACTTGGGAAAATATTATAAAAGACATTTAGAAATAATAAAGGCAGTTATGCCAAATGTCACTGGTAATGTTATTGTTGTAGCTAGAAGTTAGCCTGAGTTAGCTTAAGGTTAACCTCACAATGTGCACAGAAACTTACAGTCCTGCAGGTTGTCGTCGCTCGAGCAGAAAGATACGACCAAAACGTAACGATCCATCTCGTGTTTTCATAAGTTAAGGTAACAACTTTGCACTCGTCTGCAGTTAAATGTTCATAAGTTTAAAACACCAGACTTTTCGCGCACTGTCAAATTTCCCACCAACTCTTCTTCCTCTCTTCTCAAGACTACATGGCACATCACCGTCCCCTGTTGTTCAAAGATTGTATAAACGCACAGTGAAAAAAATATTTAAATAACCTAAAGTAAGTTGTTCTCAAACTTTTCACACCAAGAACCAGATCTAAACTTTGGCCATGGTTTAAAACTATTATAGACCTAGTTTAGTTCTCTTTTAGACAAAGTAGAAGGACTAACCCCACTGTGGATAGTTTATTGTAAATTAAACTAATATAGAACTACAGAGGAGCTTGAGTACCACCAGAAGCAGTCTGCGTACCGTAGGCCTACAGCAGTTTCAGAAACACTGGCATAAATGTAATTACGACTTCAGTAGTCATTTCCTAAGTGAAAAAAAACATAATTGTGAAGAGATAGAAAAGTATAGAAGGCATTTTCCATTTTCACTTCTGCAAACTATGACAAAAATAGCATAAAACATTGATTTTATACATTTGTATTTTTATTACAAAGTTATATGATTTTGTAATAAGCTACACACACACCAAAACACAAAACTACAAAACACCTTAGTCCTGTGTCAAAATTAAATAATTTTTGATATCCTAAAAAAATATAACTTTTTTGATATTACAGACATTTCTTTAAACCTTTCTTTGGGTTTCACAGTGATGAAAATCTAGCACTGTTGCCATAGCAATTAACAATTCAAAACAAAATATGACCTATAAACAGAAAGCTAAAATGAACGAAGAGCAGAAGATATGCTAGTTGTTGTCTATCTCCACAGTCTGTTCCTGCACATAGACGATGTAGTGGTGTGTGCTGTCTCCCTGAGTTAGGACAGTCAGAGCCTCCAGACCCTCCGCCTCCTCCACCACCATCACCTGATCTGCTCCCAGATCCTCCTCCGCATCTACAACCATCAGCTGATCAGGGCTGATTTCCTGTTCATCTGCAATCTACAAGTTCACACAATATTATGTTAGACAAAGAGAAATGAGTTTCTAAAAAGTACAATATAAGTAACATACAATCTCAGTAAAGAGCAAACAGAACAGTAAAGATTAAGAATTTGAAGAAAATTTGTTATATAAAAAGGCACATACAGTATAAAGTGAAGTAAGTTCAAATGTAGCAAATTACCAACATTCAGATATAGATATACTTTATTTATTATATAATTTACTGTATGATTGCATTCTTATTTTTCAGTACTTCACCAATACAAAATTTAAGATAGAGTTCAAAAACTAACATGAAGTACAAGCAATAGTAATGGATTGCATAAGGTAGGAGATCACTTTCTTCCTTGTTGAAAGGTTTGAATAGGTTAATCCACTAATTTATTGATATTTATTGATATTTTCAATTTCCAATAAAGCTTCGTCTTTATTTCTAGGTTCCTAGTAAGACTATTAAACTGCAATGTTAGATTATTTCATTTATCGGTTTTCTGTTGCTATTCACCTGCTCCATTACAGTGACGGTGCCTGGAGCCATTGCCACCATTGGAGTAACAACATTGTGAATGTCTGTGTTCAGTTCAGTGATCTGCTGCAGAATGTTTACAGCTTCTACAAACATAACAGCAGAGATCAATACTTTCACATCATTATATGTAATTTATATTATATTATTTTACTGTGTAGTGTTAGCTTTATTACCGTTGTCTTGTAAAGTCTCTACCGGCACTTCTGTCAACTGCATCTCATCCTCTACTGGCACAAACTGTGTCTCAACGGCTTCAGTTTCCTAGATACGCCCATTAGAATAAGAACATTTCTTTAGACTGACATAGTTTGTTAATAATGAAATTTTCAATACATGTATTATGATTACCTCAAAAGAAATCTGCAGTACATTCAACCTGTGTTTGTTCTTCAGGTGGTGGTTTAACTCTTTCTTGCTTCCATGAACAGAATCACAGACCGGGCATTTGAAACCTATATACAACACAAATATATTTCTTTATCAACATTTAGTAAAACAGGAGTGTTTTTCCTATAAAGAAACATGTTACTATTATACTGTAAGTTCTCTATAAATCTAAATGTGATACCTGTCTTTTCCTGTGTCTCTGGGTCTTCTGTCTCCTCCAATTCTGTGTCTGGATACTTCTCATCTGGATGTTTTGTCTTGTAGTGACGTTTAAGAGGACCAACCTTATTGCAAGAGTAGTAGCAATGGGCACATTGAAAAGCCTGTTGATATAAAAAAAATAAGGGTACATTAGACAAATATTTTCCAGTATACAAATATGAATAATCTAAATAAAATGGGTCTGACCTGTCTTCCTCGGGCATGTTGCTCCATGTGTCTTGCAAGAGATGGTTTTAAAGCAGTGGCAAAGTCGCACTCTGAACACTTAAATTTCCTTCCTGCTCAGAAATGTTTTAAAATAATATTAAATAACACACAATACCAATATTTAAAAAATAATGATGTATATACCTTCAGTGGTGTGACTTCGGGTGTGGAGTTTTAGTGAGACTTCAGATTTAAACTTTTTACCGCACAAGTCACACAAGTGAATTTTCTCAGTTTTATGTCGGTTCATGTGGAGCCTCAGGTTACTTTTTCTGCAGCCAGCATAGTCACACATGTTACAAGTGTACGGCTTTATACCTAAAAATGATAGACCAGGTTAATTAGATGAATTTAACCAAGAAGAAAATATCCTTAGAGTATTTATGTTTCTGTGTTTTTTATTAAAGGGGAAATTCATTTTTATGAACTTTTACTCAAACTTGTATTTTAGTGATTTATGCATGCATGAGAAATCCTCCAATGTTGTATTCAGAGCTTGACTTAATTTACGTTTCTATATTTAGTTGTGACTCTTCAAAAACAAAATACTCTTAAACACTGAATTAAAATCAGTGGCTGGCTACTGTGAAATGCCACATTAAGCAGACCAGCAGTAGAGAATCGCTTATGCAGTTTTTCAACAGGAGGTCAATAGCCCCGTTTATGTCATTAGGTAATTGAAGATAGATTTAGTGGTTTAAAATGAAGAACTTCAAATAAAATAATAATTTACTATGCCATAGTTCATCACTAAATACCAGAATAAGCATAATTTGTCTTCTTTAATTCAATCTTTCGAAGCAAAACATGTGAAGCAGAAAAGAGGACAGAGTTAAACAACAACAGCAGATGGTAAAAATGTACGTGGGTTGGCCATTGAAGCCGCAGTAAGGGTACCACTTCAAGGTAAAGTGATCATTAAATTTGGGCAAGAGCTAATCTAATACTGAGTGCAGCGAGACAACAGATGTCCTCAAGGCCAGTACTTGTGACGATTATGTATTGAGGCAGATTTATTGCCCATGCAGAAATACTGTCACTGTTTGTAAATTTATTTGCTGAAAAGACAGGGATATAGTACCTTCATGTGCCCAGATGTGCTGCTGAAAGTCATTGCTGTTTTTCAGGAAGTAAGAGTCACAGTAAGGGCACTTGTCGGCCTGTTTCTCCATCCGCCCTTTACCCTCGACTGAGACAGTATCTGTACATTAGAGATGCAGAAATACAGTGATATAAAACCATCAACAATAGTATATGGATTTTTTTTTTTACTTTTAGCTTTCTTTTAGCATTAAATTGTATAACAAAATGAATTTACCAGGGTGCATTTTTCTCATATGTTGCTTAAGGCGGTGCTCAGGATAGATGGTGTTGCAAACAGGACAGGGTGTAGTCTTCGTCTTAAAAAAACAAAACAATACAGTTATTTAGCTGATCGGGAGTCATTTTTCCAATGTGATGTTTGCAATAACATGCAGACTTATACTCATACTTATACTATACTATTCTGGTGGGTTTTTTTTTTGTTTTTTTTTTTCTAACGTGATTTGAGTAAGACACACTCAACAGTAACAAGTGGAATATTAGCTAAAATAGCTAAAAGACATACCTCTTCATGAAATCTTTTTACATGTGCTTGTAGTTTATATTTGTCAGGTGTGGTAAATTTACAATCCGTATTGGGACAAGACAGCATCAAGTCACTGTGTTTGTGAAGCATGTGTCGATTCAAAGAGCTTTTGGTGACAGCTGAATAGTTACACTGTGAACAGTACTGCAGGTGCTCCTTGGTATGTGTGCGCACATGGTTGTTATAATGGACTTTGTAAGCAAAAAGTTTCCCTGCAGAACACAAACACTGAATAATACAGTGAACTTGAATGATGAAGAAAAATAATTAAAATAACTCACCACAGTATTCACATTCTAAGTCCCCATAAACCTTTCTTAGTTGTTGCAAAGTTTCAATACTTAGTTGAGTTTTCTGAATTGATGAAAGCACTTGAAGAAAGGCATTTCCAACAGTGACCTCAGATTCCTATAGAGAAACATAAGGTAATGACTTAAAATATTTTTGCAGTTTTTTTTACATGTGGCAATGTTTCTGTACCTTTTCAGAGTGCAGAGTTTTGTCCTTGTCCAGTGAAAAGAGTGACTGTGTATTTGGGGTCACATTCAATTTTTGTATCATCAAATCAGAATGTGTGGCTTCATGTATGCCATTGTTGGGGACTAGACTTTGTTTCTGGTCACTGACTAAACACTCCTGTTCTTTTGTATTTTCAGAATCCTCAGACAGGTTTGAAGATAAAGGTGTTTTGTTTTGGGCTTCAGAGAGGGGTGAATTAATCAAAGTTTGACAGAGCTCAATTTGGTTGCTTTGTGATGAAACTTTTGGGTCTGAATTTAATCCTGTGTTATGCTCCAGTAGTCCCATTTCCAGATCTTGAGGGGGATTTTGGTCTACCTCCAGTTGACTAATGGGAACTTGCAGTTCTTCTGGGATATTTTCTATTACCTCTTCCCTCACGCTCTCTTCTTGGCTTGTCTGCTCAATTAGTTTCTCAGAATCTTGGCCCCATATTCCTCCACCAGCTTGTATGAGCTGGTAGCTGCTACTGATACAATCAGTGAAGGTTTGATCTTGGTCTCGTTCTGGATGGGATTCTGTCACGTGAGTCTTGAGTCTGTGACAGCTCACAAACACACCTTTGCACACACTACACACATAAAGGAAGAAGTGCTTCCTAACATGAGCAGTGAGTCCACTTAGTCTGGTTGCAGCATATTCACAGAGCATGCAGCCAAACGGAGGCTGAGGCTCGTGGACCAGAAGGTGGCGGTTTCGCTCCTGGCTGCTTTTGAAACATCTCTTACATGTAGGACAGTGAAATAGAAGCTGCCGAAATCCCTGACGAGTCTTTAACCTAAAAGCAAAATATAAATTACATTTCTCAAGTAAGTAACAATCAAAGGTATACATTAAAACAATCTTGTTAATACAACCTTAGTTGTTGGTAGATTTTATTAACAGCTGAGTCTTTTAAGTTATGGTGTCTCTCCATGTGTTTCAGCAAGTTCTTCACGTCAGAGTACTTACACTTGCAGAAACTGCAATGTTGCTTCACTTTTAAATGAACTCGTTCAATATGAACCTTCATAATACAAAACACAAAAAGCCCTTGAGAAATGACATTTTGAACTCAAATAGTGATTCAAATTATCACAATATAAAAGATAAACTGCCTTTAGATGCCCAGAGCTGATGCAAGTAAAAGAACAGTGCTCGCAATGAAACTTGTCTCCAGTATGTTTCCTCAAATGAACATTGAGGTTAGCTACAAAGAAAACAACAAATTATACAGATAAAATATTTTACAAAAATACATATATTTTGACCCATTACACCCATTACTTACCTTTAATAGCTGAGGCATAATCACAATGGGGACATTTAAATGGTTTCTCTTGAGTGTGTGTTCTTAAGTGGGCAATCAGTGAATGTCTGAATTTAAAAATCTTATTACAGAACTTGCAGGTAAAGATCTTTATTTGAGGGGAACTAAAGAGCAAAAATACCATATAATACTTAGATTGGTCTATATACAAAACACCAGATTTTCAGATGAGTTTACAGTATTCACAATACCTAGTATTGCCTTGTGCAATAGAATATGTCTGAAAGCCTTTGCTGACCTCTGCTGTTGGCTTTAAACTGTGGTTCACAACACATAAGAAAAATGAGGACAGAATGCAAGTTATTTGATGCTGATATTATTCATTACATGGCTGTAATATCACCTTGGCCCTGTCGCCATTTTAGGATCATCAGAGGACGCTGCAACTTCGCTTGTGGTTTTCTCTTGTGGTTGACTCTAAACAAACATAAGAGAAAACATGTCATTAGATTTTTAATAGTAGATGTCCACTGTTGGTGCTTTCATTTATGCAGTAGGTGGTTTACCTGTGGTGTATCATGTGCTACTGTCGACTCCTCTTCTGTGGGACTGTCCTCTTCTACAGGGACCATTTTACTCACATCTGTTGGGCATCAACAAAAAGTAATTTAAGAGACTGACAAAACAAAGAGAATGCATATATAAAATAATACCTGGAAGTATCTCATCTTCGGTCAAAAAAACGTTGATCACTGACTTTTTGCTGGCTGTTGAAGATGTTTTTTCTTTTGATAGGGAAGTTTGGTCTTCATTCTGTTGACGACCTCTGTTAGCAGTTTTATTGGGTCTGAAATTGCCTTGAAAAAAAATTATTTATTCTAAGTCCTTTAATCTTGAAAGACTAAATCAAAGCAGTACTTTATAACAAAGTAAATTTATTTCTTACTACTGTCATTTTCTTCCACCTCATCTTCTTCCTCAACCTTCAGGCAAATGTGTTTGAGGATTTGTCGCCTATTTCTGAAAGTGCGGAGACACTGTTTGCATTCCAAACCTAATTCCTCCTCCTCTTTTTCATCTACAATGCAAAGGGTATAATAAATGCATTGCAAATGGCCTAATATTACAAAATACAGAGAGCCCCTAGATGTGGGCTACCTTGTTTTTTCCTCTCTCCTTCATTTTCAACATTGTCTTCTGTGTAACCTGGAGAATCTTCTTTGTTTCTTTTATTTGTTGACCCCTTTGGTCTTCCACGCTTTCGTTTAGATGGGGTTTCTGAAAGATGAACTATTCTTTGTGAGTTAGTTTTGCAAGGCTTATACCATCTGTTAATAGCTTAAACTGACCTGTGTTTTTTTCTGCAGGCTGTGAATCAAGTGGCTGAAGTGTAATAATAAAGTCATGTGAGGACCCCTGCTGTTGGTGCACCTGAGAGCAGTGAACCAGTAGTTGAGAGTGACTGGGAGAAAACAGGTTGCAAAGTCGACACATGAACACAGCAGCTCCTAAAAGGGATTAGAGGTAAGGAGGAGAGGTAAAGTTTTGATGATGTGTTAGATAGGTAAACAATTATTCATTTAATTCGTTATTTGTTGTTTTTAGAGTAATACATTAACTCTTGTTTTCACTTGAATACACCATAATTCACCATTCTTATTATCTTCATAAATGTTGCTTAAACTTATTAACAATTTCTGTGTAGAAGACCAATGACACTGTTTATTTTTGGGTTAGTCCATGAGGCCGCGATAAACATATTCGACCGTAGCTAGCTTCAGTGCTTACCTTTCGCTTGCTCATCCATAGTTTTCAGCAATAAATAGGCTCAAAATACACATTGTATTTGAACCACCGCATAGCTATTGTTAAGTATTTATGTATAATTTAGCTTTATGGAGCAAAAATTCTGTCGAATCTGCGGCATTGTCATACATACAAGTAATTAGCGGATGTGCCACAATGCTGATGTATTTTTTATGAGCGCCTCCAGTGGTTGGCTGACTTTACCGCACATAGCCAACGGAAAGGTTTCAACATGGATCTTTATTAATTCTTATGTGTTCTATTAATACATCATACCTTATTTTATGCATGTCTTATTTACCATAGTTTTCACTATTATTATTCATTGTTTCATGGTGCACCACATCACCAAAGCACATTTCTAGTTTGTGAATACAGTTTACAACAAAAACTAAACTTTTTTTTTTTTTTTTTTCTGATGTTAAATTATAGTATATCATTGATTGATTCATTGTGTAGACCTACACAAATTAATATTTGTTATGCAATAGGCTATATTGAGATCCTTGCCATCAAGTCCATATTATCATTGTTCTTTTGAAAAGTCTTAAAATAGCTTACGATACAGATGATCAACTATCAGGTTATAGGCCTATACAAAACAACTCAGGCTGTTGCATTTATTTATTAGAAAAGTAGCAAGTGCATTTCAATCATAAACTGAATATGAATCTATAAAACACACACGTAGTCAAACAACACATTCTCACTCAAAATATGTGAAATTGACTGGAAACGGTCAGCCTCTTCCCCTTCTCATAATAGAGTTGTTTTTTTGTTTTGTTTTTTTTTAATTATTACAATAAAACAAATTGCTCTTCAGGAATGAGTCTAAGTTGAGTTTTCTGAATAACGATTAGTCTATTGATAGTGTAAGGTCATTGAAAGTTGTGTGAGAATATTACAAAAGCAAAGTACATGCATTTTTTCCCCCCATGATTGTAAGTAAATAAACCATTGCGAGCAGATGTTTTCTTGTTCATGCATGTTTCAAAAAAAGTACAAACAAGTAAAATTTATAAGATGCAGAGCAAAGCATAAAGTGTACGTTCCAATAGGCCATCATTTCATTTCATTTACTCTGACTATACAGCAATGAATGCTATATGTATCTTCTGAGACCTTTAATTTACAAATAACTATATAATTTACACTTGTATTGTTAAAACAAACTCTCTAATTATTTACACCAAATTTACACACAGTATGTAATGTATTGGTGTCATTATGTTTCCTTTAAAACAGTTCAGTGACAGTAAACAGTCCATTTGTTAATGCACGCGTTGATATGTAAACATGACCACAGTGAAATCAACAAGCTCTTATAATTCACATTGATAGCTTCAACTGCTTTTCACACACTGCTATATACAAATAAAGATGTGAGCATTTCCAAACAGCTTGTGGACATGTGGAGCATAGTAAAGGAAAGATTTGTGTTCATAATTCAGTGTATTTTTTTTTTTTTTTTTCATCCTTATTCTGAAAATGGCAGGTTTACCTGGGGTTACAGTGTTGCTGGATTTTACAAAATATAATTTATGTATTATCATTTAAATGATCTCTTTTTACACTTGAAGGATCTTGTTCTTGTCTACTGAATCATATATATCACATTGTTTTAATTACATTGTAATGTGCACAAACCAAAGGAATCCTTTCATCCGTGGCTTTAATGTGAATGCAGAGCCCAGGGCTGTTTAAATGTCTGTGGAGAGACTTTACATGATGCTACATTTGTTCTTGTGTGAGTGAGAGTCTTTGAACCGCAGTCTGTGCTTCGATCTGTACTTTTCTAGATAAGTCAGCTGTTTGCTGTTGATGGCTCCTCTGCGCTTTCTGAAACACATACAATCAATGTTACAAACACAGTACAAAATAATGCAATTAAACTCCCTTATAGTATGTTGTCTGTTGTGTAGTAATAGTAAGCAAATTTGGAATAAATAAAACAGAAAAAATGCTTCGCTGTTGCCACTAGAGGGTGCATGATGTACATTTTTATGGTGCTTACTGTCTAATAAGTTGGATGGCATCTTCATATTTCATTCCACTTTCAATCAAAGCCAAAGCAACCAGGACAGGAGCTCTGAGCAAGCAGAAAAAAATATTCCTTCTTTAATACAGTATTATTTGGCAGCACTGGTTTTGAACTAACTGCAAAGTGAAAGTAGCATACCGTCCAAGACCGGCCACACAGTGAACTGCCACACAGGATCCAGGGTCCTCCTGAAACTTCTTTTTTAACAGGCTTAACCAATCATCAACCAATTTATTGGGGGGTGGTGCTCCATCATCAAATGGCCAATCCTAAAAATGTGCACACCAAAACCTCTATTAATCTTATTCAAAAGATCCTAGTTGACAAATTGCATGGTGTCCTTACCACCACAGTGATGCCATCATTCTCAAGGGGTGTTTTATCGTACGTGCTGTCACAAACTCGAACTACTGTGGTGGCACCATAACGCTTCAGGTCCTAAGGAAGAGACCGCCAATAAATTAAGCATAATATTTGTTACTATCCATGGACTTCAGCTGCTGCAAAAGTTGGACCAATGAGCACACACACAGTGTGATGGGCCTGGATAGGTCACATACAGAAATACACAATTGCTCATTCATAAAGGCACATGTACAGTGTTTTTTCAGTTTCTGTATAGACCTTGTATGGATATTATATGTATTTCTAGTTGTCATAGCAACAAATAATTCAAAACATCACTGAATTGCCATTGCTACAATTAACAACAATGTAAAAGATAATATGATATAGGCCAAATCAAATAAAGCATGAACACATCTATCGTATTTGTCACCACATATTTATTTTATTTGAGAGTTTCTTACCTCTACAAAGGAGCTGAGAGTGCTGTCAGTGGGGTTGTGTGTGATCAGGAACCTCATGTTTTTGTGACACAGTTCAACAGGAGCTGGACGGTTCATGGTGATAGCTTGACCTCTGACATGCAGAACATATTTTTACTTGATTGTTTACATAATTTAAATATTTTTGCCTTGAATTAAATCAATATGAATCTTGTCAAACCTAATCCATCTGAATAATTTTAAATAGAATAAAAATGTTAGTGTAAAGGCAAATAAAACTGATTTCAGAAATCTTACCTTTAACTCTGCTCTTTTTCTCAATAAAGTTGCTGTTTTGTGAAGAAATAATTCCCGCACTAAAATGTTCTTAGTGTCGTCTTGCTCTGTTGTCCAGATAAACGTTTACCCCATCAGATGCTTGTATCCTGATGTCCACAGTTTTAACTTTTTTGTTTTGACAGTTCTATCCACTCTTCCTTCTGTTCCTTCAGTTGAGTCCCGTGCACGGCTCTCCACTTGTTACCCCATCAGCTGGCTCGCCCTGCTGTCTACGGGATGGGCGTTCAGCGCTCAGAGTCCCAGGATGACATTGTACAGCTTTACCCAGTCTAAATGTGTTGAGCGTGGCAGTAGTCTCCACTCCGTCGCACAAACTCCATCAACCAGAGATTCTGTCAACAAACACAAAAGTAAAGTCATGATGCTTTTACATTGTAATGCTATGCAGAGTGGAAAATTGTGAAATCCTTATTGTGAAATATAGAGAAACCCAGTATTAATCTGGCTGATATTTCATCCATATACTCTCTCTACTTCCCAGTGTGGCATGTTCTATTAGGTGTATTCTAGGAAATCATTTCTTAATGGCTAATTTAGAACTATGAACAAATGTATACATTTAGTCAGATGTCAGATGCTGCTGAAATAATTTCTTTATATAAATGAACTACCAGCATTAGTTATCCCACATCATTAGCATTTGGAGATATGGTAATATTTTTTTCCCCACTTTCATTTTAATCAATAACTTGTTGCATGCTAACTGTAATACAGTACACAAGGCCTTATACAAGCGTGTATTTATCCTTTAAAAAATAACAAAACTCTAAAATGTTGACTACCAGCCGTGTCTCTGCTCACATGTGTAAACTCACAAACAGCCAAGGAAAGGCCCAGAGTAATCTGGCTAATCTGTGGTCACCTGTAATAGTACTACACACACTCAGTCTTCATGGTCACATGCCAGCTCAG
The DNA here is from genome assembly GCA_000787095.1 of Periophthalmodon schlosseri. Lineage (NCBI taxonomy): Eukaryota > Metazoa > Chordata > Actinopteri > Gobiiformes > Gobiidae > Periophthalmodon > Periophthalmodon schlosseri. Next base: position 22,959 of record KN484755.1, read on the forward strand.
TCACTCCTCCTCCAGGAAGATGGAGACTATTCTAGGTTGTTGACTGTGTGTGAAACAGTATTTATCTGGTGTCGCCAATTGATTATCATAATGGAGATGATAATAGATACTGTAAATGGAGCAGTGGAAAATAAGTGTTTAGATGAATGGTTCATTTAGATTGAGGCTAAACCAAGTTGGATATAAAAAAAACCAAAACTGAAATTCAAATAAGAAAAAACAAGAGAACAGCCTTTTACTTTCTGATCTAGTATGTGTACAAAGCCATTCATGGTGAATTATTTTAACACTACCAAACATTTTGGAGCATTGAGAAAATGTCTACACACTAGCAGTAATTCCTATTAAAACGGCAAAGCCGATCTTCCTTGTTACCTTAGAGTAGTATACAAAGTATAAATAGTTGCCTCCACACTTGGTCAACTGGCTGCCTGACTCCTTTCCTGCAAGGCTGGGTCAGGACCCAAACAGGTTCAAAATGGATACCAATATTATTTTAATACTGTGTTAAGTTGTCAAATATTTTTACACAAGCCAGAATACATATGAACTCAATTGGGAGGTTATCAAGTCGGTCCGACTAGGGAAATTTGTTTATCTCTAAAGTACACATCTGTACTGAATTCTAATAATGTAAATATATGTATTGAGTCCTAATGGTGTTGGACAGCTTGGCCCCTGAACTGGGAAATGCGTAAATCAGTGTTTGACAGTCACAGCAAAGTAGCAGCCTCCACAACAGCATGAGTGCTGACATTCAAGCAGCTGATGGCCTGTTATAGTAAACCTTTAGACATAAATATCTGTGGCTTATTTATAGCGATCGATACCAACCACTAAATCTATTACATTTGTTTTTTTGTATGTGAAAAATCTGACATATTTACTGAGCCTAGACAATGAAACAGTTCTAATCATAGTGTGATAGACCAAAGTGGTGAGACCAAAAGAAGCACTATTTTTCATAAATTGTCTTAATGTCAACAGTTATTGTGAAGCTGATTGGAGCACTCTGGTAATGTGCTGTCATAATCTGTGCTGTGAGGCAAACCTTTCATAAATATTAAACCACTTACAACATCTAAAATGTGTCTAAACAATTCCATATATCTCTTGTTGTCCTTACCGCTTAACTCTCCAATGCCAGTATAAACAGCAGTTCTTCTGTGTCTTTGCCAAGTGAAGTCCAACTGCTCCCAGTTTCTGCCTGAAGCTAAAATATCTAGTCAAAAATGGACCCAATATAAGTAGCACAAAGTAAAGCCTGTGTGTAACAACCTGTTGCTGTGCCCCGCTCAGAGCCTGAAATAGAGCCTCTCCTGCCTCTCCTGCCTGTCCCGCTGAGCGGCTGTGAGCAGCAGTGCTGTGGCCCCTGCAGCAGAGCAGAGCTGAGGATCTGTGTGAGCTGGTCTAATCAGGCTGAGCAGCCATCTGACCCTGACAGCCCTGTCACCAGCAGAACACTCTACAGTTAATGCTCTTACAGAGAAGAGCCTCTCTCCCCCTCCTCTCCATTCACTCCATCCACAGCCACTCACTGAGTAAGGCCCACACCTACAGGACACCCTGCTGATTACAAGGTTTACACAGAGTCAGCAGTAGTGGTACCAGCACCACCCAGAGTGTGACATCCCAGAAACATCTCAACTAATTCATACCTAAATGCATTTCACACAAAAAAACATTAAGACATTTTAGTGGGCACTTTTCCATATCCATCTGGACCTTCTCTTGTTTTCCTCCTCTTCTCGCTTCGCAGTCCCTCCCTGAGCCATCTAAAAATAGACAGCCCTTTGAGTTGAGCTACTAGAACGATTGGCCAAACCCGCGACAACAGAGTTCCACTTAATAGAATAAAGTTTCTCTTTAAGTGACATCAAGCACTGTTTTCCATACTCCCTGCTTATATGAGATTAAAAAAGGTAAACATACAATTATGAATAATTATAATAATAATATTGTTATAAATAAGGAATAAACATTATTTATTATCATGACAGTTGATTTTTTTTTTTTACTTGGTCATTTATGCAATATGTTTACACCTTTTTGTCCTGGGGTATTAATCCTAAAAAGTTATCCTAGACATTAAAAATGCAGACATCCTCATTCATCACAAGAACGTGTTCGCCCAATAAATCAGGTTTTCAAGTGGTTGGTAAGCAGGGTGGTAAACAAGCTCATATTTATTATAACTAACTAATAATACCTCTTCCTATTTAATAACAACTTCTATTTCTTCTCTAAAGACATTTGTTTTGATGGAACAAACTGAAACTGGTACAGACTGGCCTAAACATGGTTACACTGGTTTTAGGAAATCTGAGCTGCTCCTCTGTAGGTCAAAACTCAGCTGACACTTTCATGCTTCAAAGCTCCTAAAGGACACTGACAAGGTAGTGGTCTCATTCCCTCATTTATATAAAGCACCAAACTGACATATACCTAATACCTAATTGTTTATTTATCCTATACATTAAATATATACGCATCGGCTGTTCTTGATACCAGCAGGGATTACTGCTATTTAAATCCTTGTTTTTTTAGCGTGATACTCTAATCTGGTTAAGAAGCTTTTTGTACTTTTACTGAAGTCTTAGTTTACATTTAGCACATAGAGAAACACAAACACACATATTAGAATTAATCAGCATTATTCTCAGGTCAGTTCTGTCAAGAAGGCACAGCGTTCAGCCACTGGTGTGAAATACCAGGTAATTCCCAGGGCAAAGAAAGAGTAACTGGATCTGAAAAGGAAGCTCAGTATTTCCTTTGATTGAGTGCCCCCCACACATAATTTCTGGCACATCAAGTATTGACTCCAGCAGAATAATTAATAAACTATAGTATTTTTTAGAAAATGCTAAAAAATAAGTTAATAAGAAATTAGAAGATCTTTGTGGCTTCCTGTGTTGAGCCATGTTAATATTTTGAAATCCCTCTGGACTTGGAGAGGATCAGAAGGTAGATTTAGCTTTGGCTCCAAACTTCAAAGAAATAACTTTGCGGTCTGACATTGGAAGACCTAAAAGGTAGCCTACAATAGGGTCCTCTCTGGGGCGGGGACTCCCACATACATGAGATTCTGGATCGCAGATGAACTTTCCATTTAATCACAGTTAAATAAGTAAATGAATACCTGTTTCTTTTTATTATGGAATTCCCCAGTCCTACATGATAGTGACACTAAGAAAATAAGACAATAATGTGTAATTATCTAATATAACCTGTTCTAAGTATTTTAATTATCTCTGGAATTTATGATCCTTATGAATAATTTATCAAATTTTATTTTTCAAAAGCATTAACAGTAAAGTTATTTTGTACTTTGAGTCATTGACCTACAAAAATGAAAAACATGGTTGTTACACAAGTGACATGCATTTCCATCACACAGGGCTGAGAATGATCGTGCACACACGTACACACACACACACACACACACACACACACACACACACACACACACGGCTCAAAGTGAAGCATGTAGCAGGCGGCAGCAGCTGCAGTGTGTGTATAATTAGACTGTTTTGAAAGCTGAGAGTAGGGCAGCACTCACCTGCAGAATGAGCCGTAACTATGACAACGGGACAGCAAGACAATGCCACTTCAGATGAGGCAGTTCTTAAGTCAGACTGGTGCCCTCCAGTCAAGAACATACTGACAGAAACAAAAGGAAAACACTGGAGTACGTGCACTACCTGTCCTGGGAAAGTCCTGTCGAACATGGCAGTGAGACTGTCATGGCTGCTCCATATCTATAACAGTTTACAGTTATAGCCAAGATCTAGTTCATCATGTACATAGGCTGTATGTCAGTAACACTACCCACAGCTAACAGAAAGCTATCTCCAGTCTTTTAGTTAGCAAAGTTTAGCAAAGTTTCAAGTTTTTGTTTCAGTGATGCTGCCATAAAGGTTCATCTTAATCAAAGTTAGTCCAACTTTTAGCCTCATGTTCCTCTATAATATATAGGCCTGTTGCCAACTGTAGCTTAATTACATTACAAAAAAACAAAAAAAACAAAAAAATTAATGTGCAAAAAGGTGCCCTGAAAGTAGCTTACCATAGCAAGAGACGTAAAATAGGCCAATGGCAGACTTGGTTTTGTAGTATAGCCAACTAAGCTAAACTAAAAATCTTCGAGCCTAAATAATTTGCTCTTTTCAAACCAGAGGATTGTACATGTGTGACTAAGTGAGGTAGGCAAGCCTATTACTGTATGTCTATAGCTCCCTCTAGCGAAGAAGAGCGAGAAGACAACAATAAAAACGGGGCTGCACGTGTAAACCTCACATTGTTTAAAAGTGATTTAATCTAAATGTTGAAATATTGTGCTTTTAAGGTATGTAACATGATCATTTAAGATGTGAATCGCCATTTTGGTAACTACTAACTGCATAGCCTACGTAAAATATGAATATGAAATATGAATGTATTTTTGCATGCATTAAGTAATCTGCAGTTCAACCTTATAGCTTCACATGTCGACAATAACTAATCCCTAAAAAATAGGTTTTTTTGTATTTTTTAGGTTAATAAAAATGATTGCATTAAATCTAATCAGTTAAAATAACTGGTAAATTATTTTGATCAAAACAACACAGCCTATATGGGGCAGTCCTCATCAGTGAAGTAGGCTATCAGGCCAAACCTTATTAGTCAGGGTTAGTTTTCTGTTTAAAAGGTGCCTGACTGACGTGTGACCCATCTGCTGCCCTGTGAGTTTGAGCCACCTCTAAAAGGATTACGCCTGGTTCTCACAAAGCACTCCATAGGTGCACAGGTAAACACAGTGGTAGCATTATATTAAAGGCATAAGGCCATGTCTGTTTGGTTTCCGCTCTGTCACCTGTCAATGTCCGGGGCATCTGTGTATGGTCCTCAAATAGATTACAGGCAATAGACACTTTGTTAAAAAAGAATAACTATCATGTTTAGCAGATTGACAACATATACCTGTTATCATATAACCCATTTTAGCCAGTTGTCCAAAAACATGGACTTTAAATTGATCTTGATATCTTTTTATGTGCTCAAATACAACACCATAGTAATCGTTTTATTTGTTAGTGACTATGGGCTGGAAGCTGGACATGTTGGGCATATATACTTTCCAGCAATAGTAAAGGTATTGTAAAATAGGCCTAGGCTATTAAGTAAGGTGAAAATAAATTCTGAAGTAAATTTCATTGCTTTAAGATGATTAATTCTTATAAGAAGTGCTCATTGGAAATATTTAGGCATGAAACCATTCACACTTGGCTTAAGTGTTAAGGTCAGCTGCCCTTTGATGAATGTGATGATTAACAGAGGGCACAAGTTCCTAGTACAGTTCTATTAGCTGTCAACCATGATAAACCTAAAAAATTGCTTAAATCTGTTTCTACATCCAGCGGTATTGTGTATATACTCTCATTGCCTTACATGAACTAGCTGAATTATAACTAATAATAACACAACACCACTATGTGTGTGAGTACAGCAGAGAGGTCAGATTAAGGGAGGAGCAGTCAGTTGGCCACATGTGAACCAGGTTAGGCTTAAAGACAGATCAGCGCTGAGTATATAAACCAGCTCAAACATATGTCTGGGGCACTTAACACTCTACAACCACTTTGCTCTACTTTCTTTTGTGGCAATGTTTAAGATTGATTAGTTGTACACATTTATTATTTTTTGATTATTTGCTCTTCTTTGCTCGTTTTAGTTGCTTTTTTTTTGCAGTTTCAACCATGGTTCTGGAGGACAGCGAGTGTGACTCTGTTTTTGAGCCTCAGATCACTGTAAGTATCCAATTTGAATTACTACAGTGCAAAATTTAACTTCAAAATAATTTATTTTGTTGACAATTTTACTAATTTACCTTGTATGTTTTAGGATGACTATGTTGAAACTCAATATGGAAAAATCCACTGTGTCTTGGCTGGGACTCCAAGGACAAACCGTCCCATCATCTTAACCTACCATGATGTTGGACTCAACCGTATGTTGCCTTTATTTATGATAAAAAATAATGCTATTATTTTATATTAATGTATTTTTTGATGTTTAATTAATGCATGTTTTTGTTGGATTGTTAACTCTAGACAAGTCCTGTTTTGAAACTCTCTTTAACCATGAGGACATGCGAGAGATCCTCAGACACTTCCCTGTTTGTCACGTTGAAGCACCTGGACAACACGAGGAGGCCAAAACTCTTCCTGCTGCGTAAGTAAACTCATCTTTGTATAGATAGATTGGCTGTATTTTATATCTATAATATTTTCTGTCATTCTTATAGATACATCTACCCAACTATGGACCAGTTGTCTGAAACCCTGCCCACTGTTCTCAAACACTTTGGGTAAGAAGCTCCTTATTTAACTTCTGCAACTGCTGTCATAAACCCAGTCATCTCCTTCTGTAAGTATCTTAATCTTTGCTCTGCAGATTACGCAGTGTCATTGGACTTGGAGTTGGAGCAGGAGCTTATATCCTGGCTAAATTTGCCGTGAGTTTATTTGGATTTTTAATATCTTCTGTATGCATTATTATATACAGGTATTATGTCTGTATCTGATCTTAAGGATTTTATGTTTGTTTGTAGCTGAACCATCCCGATTTAGTTGATGGACTTGTTCTGATCAACATTAACCCACATTCAGAAGGTTTAATGGACAGTGTGGCGACCAAGGTATGCGCAATGTAGTGTCATATAATGTGTATAAGTTATACAGTACTTTTCTTGTGGTAATTATATATATTTGTGGTTTTTTTTCAACAGCTCACTGAATGGACCCAAACCCTCCCTGACACAATCATTGCACACATCTTTGGAAAAGTAAGTAACCTAAATGCATTTCTCTTCACAAATGTATTTTACTTTATCAATACAAATAAAAATGTATTTGTCCATTTTAGGAGGAAATCCAGACAAACCAAGACCTCATAGCTACATATCGTCACCACATCACAACAACTATGAACCAGTCCAATGTGAGTCAATTCTTTCGTTCCTATAACAACAGACCCGCTCTGGAGGTGGAGAGGCCTGTGCCGGGAGGAAATGTGACTGTTCGCACACTGAAGTCAGTATAAGTGTTTATAAATATGAGGACTAGTGTTTAATTAGACTTTAATTAATTTATGTTTGTGCTGCAGGTGCTCCACTCTGCTAGTTGTAGGAGATTATTCCCCCGCAGTGGACCCTGTGGTCGACTGCAACTCAAAACTGAATCCCACAAAGACCACACTGCTCAAGGTGATTAAATACGGTCTATTCATTCATGATGAGGAGAAATTAGAAGAAAAACCTGACCGGTTGTATTTTCTTTCTGTCTTTTAGATGGCAGACTGTGGAGGGCTTCCTCAAGTAGATCAGGTAAAGTTAAATATTATCTGGCCAAGAGCAGTACAATGTAGAAAAGGTCCAGAATAGTTCAATAATATCTGTTCCTTACATTTGTTAACACAGCCAGCCAAAGTCATTGAAGCCTTCAAGTACTTTATCCAGGGCCTGGGATATCGTAAGTTACCACCTAACAATAACGTATAGACCTATACACAGCATTCAGTACCCAAAACATTTGTCCCTGTCCTCCAGTGTCCAGTGCCAGCATGACCAGACTTCGGTCCAGGACAAACTCCAGCACCTCTTCTTACGATGGCTCCCGCAGTCGTTCACACACCAATGATTCTCAGCGTGGCAGACTGCCCTCTACTGGCACAGACAAGAACAAAAAACATCAGAATGACGTCGCTATGGAGAGTATTAATGGAAATACGGATCATCGAATCTCAAAATCCACACAAGTGGCATGCTGAGTTCAAGCATAGTCATTTAGTTGTCTATATTAAAACATATCATATTTATTTCTATCTACTATTGTATCTATATCTACACCATTGTTAATTTACTATATTTACCATACACTTTAATGTTTATTGTGACATTTTAAGAGAAAGTTGACTGAAGCTCCATGCACTATGCTCTTATAACAGTTTAAATGTATTCAGATTGCTGCCTATAGATCCTCTGTCTGAATCCTGCCCTAAACTGCTGCTTTTATGCCCCTGCATCTTTCTTTTCCCTAATTCCAGCTCCCATTAAATTAATTAGTAATTAGCCAATCTAGTGAAAAAGTAAAATTGTATTTTAATTATTTATTAATAAAAGTTCAGTTACTCTTCATACATAATGGCACTGAAAGAGATTTTAGTTTATCTGAATAATTACATAGGCCCAACTTTACCACGTTGAGATGTGAATGAGATTGTAGACTAGACAAGACTAAATCTCTGTGTAAAAGCAAATTGAATAGCCTATGTGTAATTGTAGATGACATTTCTTATAAAAATTGTAATCAATATCTAGTTATTCATATATGTGTAGCATAATAAGTTAACGCTTGTCAGTTCATAAAGCAAAATTTCCCTCTGACTGAACCGTCAGGGAGGTCCACTAGGTGGTGCACTTTGATTAAGCAAGTCACAACTAGGATGCTGTAATGTGGCAGTAATGCTAAACCTTTAAATGAGCTTTGTGGCATTGTTGTTGTTGTTGTTGTTGTTGTTTTTAAAATATATAATTACCATAATAATCACAACTGAGGGGGATTTAATCATACTTAAACTTGATAGAACTGTTACATGCAAGGCAGAAATTTGGAAATTTGCATAGGCTCTGCCCAATTTACAATTTACAATTATAGGAATATGCCACAGTATCCCTGTATAAATAAATTAAAATATTCAAATACAAGAAAGGCCTATGTGATAAAGTCATAGAGTATCCAGTCCAATGATGGTGATATTTCACTGCATCAGTCATCATCTTGACAGGTGAGACAGGTGTAGCAAATGTTAGTGGCTGGTACACCTCTGGTCATCCTCTGCATGTCAGTCTGTCCCCCTGTGTCCCCCTGTGTCCACTGCTGCAGCCATGTTGGAAAAGGAGCAACAGTGCTAACAGCTAGCAGTGGACACCTACAGCCTGGCACGGCGCTGTTGTGGACAAAAACACTGGGAGTGGGATTGAAGGGACACAGATCTTCGGGACACGGAGCCGGCTCTCCTATCCGCGGGTTTATGAGTGATTTTTAACACATTGTCTGTGGATAAAGTGCCTGAATCAGGAGACTAGGTGCGGCCAGACCACAGCTCTGGAGAAAGTGAGTATTGATCCTTCTTGGGGGCGGATTGAGTGGGAATAGCCCACCGTTAGCACAGTTAGCTTAGCATTAAATGGGGTACCAGACAGACAATGAGTTAAGCACATACAAGGAGCTGGTTACTGCATTTTAAGAGATCAGATCAAGGATTTTATGGTAAATTGAAAGGTCGATAGTGGCGTGTGATAGGTGATTTTTGCATGGTGAAGTCATTTGTATTCCTCACAGACAGTGGTGCAGTGGCCGAATCCTCCCCTCTGTGTGTCTCTGCGAGGTGCAAAGGTCCAAGAAGGATTTGAGTAAGGTTGTACTTAACATCTGTCTTGTGTTGATTAACGAGCACGTAGGCTGTAGAAAACTGTGAAAAAAAACTGTGATTTTTAAGACAAAGGGAGACAGCTCGTCACCCTGAGCATCTCAAGTGTTTTGGTTGTTTGTCAGCCATAATAATGTAACCCTCGCCTTTTCTCTTACGTTAATATTTCAGTGTATTTTTATCTATTGGAAATTTAGAATAGACCTTGGTGTATTAAATCAAACCGTACTATTTCAGCATATATATAAATTGTTGTGTTGTGTCACGCGCTGCTGCTGTTACCAGTGATTTGTCAGCATGTCCCCTGGGTCTGTGGAGCCAGTGCTTGTCATGTCATGATCGTTTTATTGTTTTCCTGTTCAAAGTGTAGTTTACTTCTGTTTTACGGTTGTTGTGTCTACATTGCAATATTATACAACAAAGGATGAAGATATTTACCCACATTTTAGATTAATATTATATCGCATTTTGTGGAGACTTATTTAAAAGACACATAATATTAATAATAATAATAATAATCATAATAATAATCATAATAATAATCATAA